>BJCG01002499.1:0-237463 GCA_005406145.1 Prunus yedoensis
CGTCTAGAACAATTGAAAACACCAACCACTCCAGCTAAGGAACAAACAGGGTGCGAACTTGAATTGTCTAATTTCTTAGACCTATTGATTTCGGATCGATTCCAAAACTGGGCAACATCATAATAAGGTGGGAGGACTCATTTGGTGACTTTGGAGTGAAATCCAATAGCTAGAACTAAGCAAAACACCAACCACTCAATGTAAGGAACGAACTAGGTGCGAACTTGAATTGTCCAATTTCTTACACCTATTGATTTCGGATCGATTCCAAAACTTGGGCAAACATCATAATAAGGTGGGAGGAGTCTTTAGTGAGTTTGGAGTGAAATCCAATGGCTAGAACTAAGCAAAACACCAACCACTACTGTAAGGAACGAATAGGGTGCGAACTTGAATTGTCCAATTTCTTACACCTATTGATTTCGGATCGATTCCAAAACCTGGGCACATCATAATAAGGTGGGAGGAGTCATTTGGTGAGTTTGGAGTGAAATCCAATTGCTAGAACTAAGCAAAACACCAACCACTCCATGTAAGGAACGAACTGGGTGCGAACTTGAATTGTCCAATTTCTTACACCTATTGATTTTGGATCGATTCCAAACTTGGGCAACATCATAATAAAGTTTAAGGATCATTTGGTGAGTTTGGAGTGAAATCCAATAGCTAGAACTAACCAAACACCAACCACTCAATGTAAGGAACAAGCAGGGTCCGAACTTGAATTGTCCAATTTCTTTACACCTATGGATTTCGGATCGATTCCAAAACTTGGGCAACATCATAAGGTGGAAAGAGTCATTTGGTGAGTTTGGAGTGAAATCCAGTAGCTAGAACTAATCAAAACACCAACCACTCCATGTAAGGAACGAACTGGGTGCGAACTTGAATTGTCCAATTTCTTACACCTATTGATTTCGGATCGATTCCAAAACTTGGGCAACATCATAATAAGGTGGAAAGAGTCTTTGGTGAGTTTGGAGTGAAATCCAATCGCTAGAACAATGAAAAACACCAACCACTCCATCTAAGGAACAAACAGGGTGCGAACTTGAATTGTCTAATTTCTTAGACCTATTGATTTCGGATCGATTCCAAAACTTGGGCAACATCATAATAAGGTGGGAGGAGTCATTTGGTGACTTTGGAGTGAATCCAATAGCTAGAACTAAGCAAAACACCAACCACTCAATGTAAGGAACGAACTAGGTGCGAACTTGAATTGTCCAATTTCTTACACCTATTGATTCTCGGATCGATTCCAAAACTTGGGCAACATCATAATAAGGTGGAAAGAGTCATTTGGTGAGTTTGGAGTGAAATCCAATCGCTAGAACTATTGAAACACAAACCACTCCATGTAAGGAACGAACTGGGTGCGAACTTGAATTGTCCAATTTCTTACACCTATTGATTTCGGATCGATTCCAAAACTTGGGCAACATCATAATAGGTGGGAGGAGTCGTTTGGTGAGTTGGAGGGAAATCCAATGGCTAGAACTAAGCAAAACACCAACCACTCCATGTTAGGAACGAACATGTGCGAACTTGAATTGTCCAATTTCTTACACCTTGATTTCGGATCGATTCCAAACCTGGGCAACATCATAATAAGGTGGGAGGAGTCATTTGGTGAGTTTGGAGTGAAATCAATTGCCAGAACTAAGCAAAACACCAACCACTCCATGTAAGGAACGAACTGGGTGCGAACTTGAATTGTCCAATTTCTTACACCTATTTATTTTGGATCGATTTCCAAACTTGGGCAACATCATAATAAAGTTTAAGGAGTCATTTGGTGAGTTTGGAGTGAAATCCAATAGCTAGTAGAACTAACCAAAACACCAACCACTCAATGTAAGGAACAAACAGGGTGCGAACTTGAATTGTCCAATTTCTTACACCTATGGATTTCGGATCGATTCCAAAACTTGGCAACATCATAATAAGGTGGGAAAGAGTCATTTGGTGAGTTTGGAGTGAAATCCAGTAGCTAGAACTAATCAAAACACCAACCACTCCATGTAAGGAACGAACTAGGTGCGAACTTGAATTGTCCAATTCTTACACCTATTGATTTCGGATCGATTCCAAAACTTGGGCAACATCATAATAAGGTTGAAAGAGTCATTTGGTGAGTTTGGGGTGAAATCCAATCGCTAGAACTATTGAATTGAAACCACCAACCACTCCATCTAAGGTACAAACAGGGTGCGAACTTGAATTGTCGAATTTCTTACACCTATCGATTTCGGATCGATTCCAAAAACTTGGGCAAACATCATAATAAGGTGGAGGAGTCATTTGGTGAGTTTGGAGTGAAATCCAATCGCTAGAACTATTGAAAACACCAACCACTCCATGTAGGAACGAACAGGGTGCGAACTTGAATTGTACAATTTCTTACCCTATTGATTTAGGATCGATTCCAAAACTTGGGCAACATCATAATAAGGTGGGGGGTCATATGGTGAGTTTGGAGTGAAATCCAATCGCTAGAACTAAGCAAAACACCAACCACTCCATGTAAGGATCGAACTGGGTGCGAACTTGAATTGTCCAATTTATTACACCTATTGATTTCGGATCGATTCCAAACTTGGGCAACATCATAATAAGGTGGGGAGTCATATGGTGAGTTTGGAGTGAAATCCAACGCTAGAACTAAGCAAAACACCAACCACTCCGTGTAAGGATCGAACTGGGGTGCGAACTTGAATTGTCCAATTTCTTAACCCATTGATTTCGGATCGATTCCAAAACTTGTGGCAACATCATAATAAGGTGGAAAGAGTCATTTGGTGAGTTTGAAGTGAAATCCAATCGCTAGAACTATTGAAAACACCAACCACTCCATTTAAGGAACAAACAGGGTGCGAACTTGAATTGTCCTTTCTTACACCTATTGATTTCGGATCGATTCCAAAACTTGGGCAACATCATAATAAGGTGGGAGGAGTCATTTGGTGAGTTTGAGTGAAATCCAATTGCTAGAACTAAGCAAAACACCAACCACTCCATGTAAGGAACGAACTGGGTGCGAACTTGAATTATCCAATTTCTTACACCTATTGATTTTGGATCGATTCCCAAACTTGGGCAACATCAATAAGGTTTGAGTAGTCATTTGGTGAGTTTGGAGTGAAATCCATAGCTAGAACTAACCAAAACACCAACCACTCAATTAAGGAACAAACAGGGTGCGAACTTGAATTGTCCAATTTCTTACACCTATGGATTTCAGATCGATTCCAAAACTTGGGCAACATCATAATAAGGTGGAAAGAGTCATTTGGTGAGTTTGGAGTGAAATCCAGTTGCTAGAACTAATCAAAACACCAACCACTCCATTTAAGGAACGAACTGGGTGCGAACTTGAATTGTCCAAATTTCTTACACCTATTGATTTCGGATCGATTCCAAAACTTGGGCAACATCATAATAAGGTGGGAGGAGTCATTTATTGTGTTTGGAGTGAAATCCAATAGCTAGAACTAAGCAAAACACCAACCACTCCATGTAAGGATCGAACTGGGTGCGAACTTGAATTGTCCAATTTATTACACCTATTGATTTCGGATCGATTCCAAAACTTGGGCAACATCATAATAAGGGGAGGAGTCATTTGGTGAGTTTGGAGTGAAATCAATTGCTAGAACTAAGCAAAACACCAACCACTCCATGTAAGGAACGAACTGGTGCGAACTTGATTGTCCAATTTCTTACACCTATTGATTTTGGATCGATTCCAAAACTTGGGCAACATCATAATAAGGTTTGAGTAGTCATTTTGGTGAGTTTGGAGTGAAATCCAATAGCTAGAACTAACCAAAACACCAACCACTCAATGTAAGGAACAAACGGGTGCGAACTTGAATGTCCAATTTCTTACATCTATGGATTTCAGATCGATTCCAAAACTTGGGCAACATCATAATAAGGTGGAAAGAGTCATTTGGTGAGTTTGGAGTGAAATCCAGTTGCTAGAACTAATCAAAACACCAACCACTCCATTTAAGGAACGAACTGGGTGCGAACTTGAATTGTCCAATTTCTTACACCTATTGATTCGGATCGATTCCAAAACTTGGGCAACATCATAATAAGGTGGGAGGAGTCATTTATTGTGTTTGGAGTGAAATCCAATAGCTAGAACTAAGCAAAACACACCAACTCCATGTAAGGATCGAACTGGGTGCGAACTTGAATTGTCCAATTTTTACACCTATTGATTTCGGATCGATTCCAAAACTTGGGCAACATCTTAATACGTGGGAGGAGTCATTTGGTGAGTTTGGAGTGAAATCCAATTGCTAGAACTAAGCAAAACACCAACCACTCCATGTAAGGAACGAACTGGGTGCGAACTTGAATTGTCCAATTTCTTCACCTATTCTTTGGATTGATTCCAAAACTTGGGCAACATCATAATAAGGTTTGAGGAGTCATTTGGTGAGTTTGGAGTGAAATCCAATAGCTAGAACTAACCAAAACACCAACCACTCAATGTAAGGAACAAACAGGGTGCGAACTTGAATTGTCCAATTTCTTACACCTATTGATTTCGGATCGATTCCAAAACTTGGGCAACATCATAATAAGTGGGAGGAGTCATTTGGTGAGTTTGGAGTGAAATCCAATAGCTAGAACTGAGCAAAACACCCACTCCATGTAAGGAACGAACTGGGTGTGAATTTGAATTGTCCAATTTCTTACACCTATTGATTTCGGATCGAACTGGGTGCGGACTTGAATTTTCCAATTCTTAACCTATTGATTTCGGATCGATTCCAAAACTTGGGCAACATCAATAAGGTGGGAGGAGTCATTTATTGTGTTTGGAGTGAAATCCAATAGCTAGAACAAAGCAAAACACCAACCATTCATGTATGGATCGAACTGGGTGCGAACTTGAAGTGTCCAATTTCTTACACCTATTGATTTCGGATCGATTCCAAAACTTGGGCAACATCATAATAAGGGGAAAGAGTCATTTGGTGAGTTTGGAGTGAAATCCAATCGCTAGAACTATTGAAAACACCAACCACTCCATGTAAGGAACGAACTGGGTGCGAACTTGAATTGTACAATTTCTTACCCCTATTGATTTAGGATCGATTCCAAAACTTGGGCAACATCATAATAAGGGGGAGGGGTCATATGGTGAGTTTGGAGTGAATTCCAATCGCTAGAACTAAGCAAAACACCAACCACTCCATGTGAGGATCGAACTGGGTGCGAACTTGAATTGTCCAATTTCTTACACCCATTGATTTCGGATCGATTCCAAAACTGGGCAATATCATAATAAGGTGGAAAGAGTCATTTGGTGAGTTTGGAGTGAAATCCAATCGCTAGAACTATTGAAAACACCAACCACTCCATTTAAGGAACAAACAGGGTGCGAACTTGAATTGTCCAATTTCTTACACCTATTGATTCGGATCGATTCCAAAACATGGGCAACATCAAATAAGGTGGGAGGAGTCATTTATTGTGTTTGGAGTGAAATCCAATAGCTAGAACTATGCAAAACACCAACCACTCCATGTAAGGATCGAACTGGGTGCGAACTTGAATTGTCCAATTTCTTACACCCATTGATTTCGGATCGATTCCAAAACTTGGGCAATATCATAATAAGGTGGAAGAGTCATTTGGTGAGTTTTTGGAGTGAAATCCAGTTTCTAGAACTAATCAAAACACCAACCACTCCTTTAGGAACGAACTGGGTGCGAACTTGAATTGTCCAATTTCTTACACCTATTGATTTCGGATCGATTCCAAAACTCGGGCAACATCATAATAAGGTGGGAGGAGTCATTTATTGTGTTTGGAGTGAAATCCAATAGCTAGAACTAAGCAAAACACCAACCACTCCATGTAAGGATCGAACTGGGTGCGAACTTGAATTGTCCAATTTATTACACCTATTGATTTCGGATCGATTCCAAAACTTGGGCAACATCTTAATAAGGTGGGAGGAGTCATTTGGTGAGTTTGGAGTGAAATCCAATTGCTAGAACTAAGCAAAACACCAACCACTCCATGTAAGGAACGAACTGGGTGCGAACTTGAATTGTCCAATTTCTTACACCTATTGATTTGGATCGATTCCAAAACTTGGGCAACATCATAATAAGGTTTGAGGAGTCATTTGGTGAGTTTGGAGTGAAATACAATAGCTAGAACTAACCAAAACCCAACCACTCAATGTAAGGAACAAACAGGGTGCGAACTTGAATTGTCCAATTTCTTACACCTATTGATTTCGGATCGATTCCAAAACTTGGGCAACATCATAATAGGGAGGAGTCATTTGGTGAGTTTGGAGTGAAATCCAATTGCTAGAACTAAGCAAAACACCAACCACTCCATGTAAGGAACGAACTGGTGCGAACTTGAATTGTCCAATTCTTACACCTATTGATTTTGGATCGATTCCAAAACTTGGGCCAACATCATAATAAGGTTTGAGTAGTCATTTGGTGAGTTTGGAGTGAAATCCAATAGCTAGAACTAACCAAAACACAAACCACTCAATGTAAGGAACAAACAGGGTGCGAACTTGAATTGTCCAATTTCTTACACCTATTCTTTTTGGATTGATTCCAAAACTTGGGCAACATCATAATAAGGTTTGAGGAGTCATTTGGTGAGTTTGGAGTGAAATCCAATAGCTAGAACTAACCAAAACACCAACCACTCAATGTAAGGACACAAACAGGGTGCGAACTTGAATTGTCCAATTTCTTACACCTATTGATTTCGGATCGATTCCAAACTTGGGCAACATCATAATAAGGTGGGGAGGAGTCATTTGGTGAGTTTGGAGTGAAATCCAATAGCTAGAACTGAGCAAAACACCAACCACTCCATGTAAGGAACGAACTGGGTGTGAATTTGAATTGTCCAATTTCTTACACCTATTGATTTCGGATCGAACTGGGTGCGGACTTGAATTTTCCAATTTCTTACACCTATTGATTTCGGATCGATTCCAAAACTTGGGCAACATCATAATAAGGTGGGAGGAGTCATTTATTGTGTTTGGAGTGAAATCCAATAGCTAGAACAAAGCAAAACACCAACCATTCCATGTATGGATCGAACTGGGTGCGAACTTGAATTGTCCAATTTCTTACCCTATTGATTCGGATCGATTCCAAACTTGGGCAACATCATAAGGTGGAAAGAGTCATTTGGTGAGTTTGGAGTGAAATCCAATCGCTAGAACTATTGAAAACACCAACCACTCCATGTAAGGAACGAACTGGGTGCGAACTTGAATTGTACAATTTCTTACCCCTATTGATTTAGGATCGATTCCAAAACTTGGGCAACATCATAATAAGGTGGGAGGGGTCATATGGTGAGTTTGGAGTCCAATCCAATCGCTAGAACTAAGCAAACACCAACCACTCCATGTGAGGATCGAACTGGGTGCGAACTTGAATTGTCCAATTTCTTACACCCATTGATTTCGGATCGATTCCAAAACTTGGGCAATATCATAATAAGGTGGAAAGAGTCATTTGGTGAGTTGGAGTGAAATCCAATCGCTAGAACTATTGAAAACACCAACCACTCCATTTAAGGAACAAACAGGGTGCGAACTTGAATTGTCCAATTTCTTACACCTATTGATTTCGGATCGATTCCAAACATGGGCAACTCAAAATAAGGTGGGGAGGAGTCATTATTGTTTGGAGTGAAATCCAATAGCTAGAACTATGCAAAACACCAACCACTCCATGTAAGGATCGAAGGGTGCGAACTTGAATTGTCCAATTTCTTACACCCATTGATTTCGGATCGATTCCAAACTTGGGCAATATCATAATAAGGTGGAAAGAGTCATTTGGTGAGTTTGGAGTGAAATCCAGTTTCTAGAACTAATCAAAACACCAACCACTCCATTTAAGGACGAACTGGGTGCGAACTTGAATTGTCCAATTTCTTACACCTATTGATTTCGGATCGATTCCAAAACTCGGGCAACATCATAATAAGGTGGGGAGTCATTTATTGTGTTTGGAGTGAAATCCAATAGCTAGAACTAAGCAAAACACCAACCACTCCATGTAAGGATCGAACTGGGTGCGAACTTGAATTGTCCAATTTATTACACTATTGATTTCGGATCGATTCCAAAACTTGGGCACATCTTAATAAGGTGGGAGGAGTCATTTGGTGAGTTTGGAGTGAAATCCAATTGCTAGAACTAAGCAAAACACCAACCACTCCATGTAAGGAACGAACTGGGTGCGAACTTGAATTGTCCAATTTCTTACACCTATTGATTTTGGATCGATTCCAAACTTGGCAACATCATAATAAGGTTTGAGGAGTCATTTGGTGAGTTTGGAGTGAAATACAATAGCTAGAACTAACCAAAACACCAACCACTCAATGTAAGGAACAAACAGGGTGCGAACTTGAATTGTCCAATTTCTTACACCTATTGATTTCGGATCGATTCCAAAACTTGGGCAACATCATTATAAGGTGGGAGGAGTCATTTGGTGAGTTTGGAGTGAAATCCAATAGCTAGAACTGAGCAAACACCAACCACTCCATGTAAGGAACGAACTGGGTGCGAACTTGAATTGTTCAATTTCTTACACCTATTGATTTCGGATCGAACTGGGTGCGAACTTGAATTGTCCAATTTCTTACACCTATTGATTTCGGATCGATTCCCTTGGGCAACATCATAATAAGGTGGAAAGAGTCATTTGGTGAGTTTGGAGTGAAATCCAATCGCTAGAACTATTGAAAACACCAACCACTCCATGTAAGGAACGAACTGGGTGCGAACTTGAATTGTCCAATTTCTTACACCTATTGATTCGGATCGATTCCAAAACTTGGCAACATCATAATAAGGTGGGAGGAGTCATTTGGTGAGTTTGGAGTGAAATCCAATAGCTAGAACTAAGCAAAACACCAACCACTCCATGTAAGGAACGAACAGGGTGCGAAGTTGAATTGTCCAATTTCTTACACCTATTGATTTCGGATCGTTTCCAAAACTTGGCCAACATCATAATAAGGTGGGAGGAGTCATTTGGTGAGTTTGGAGTGAAATCCAATCGCTAGAACTAAGCAAAACACCAACCACTCCGTGTAAGGATCGAACTGGGTGCGAACTTGAATTGTCCAATTTCTAAACCCATTGATTTCGGATCGATTCCAAAACTTGGGCAACTCATAATAGGTGGAAAGAGTCATTTGGTGAGTTTTGAAAAATCCAATCGCTAGAACTATTGAAAACACCAACCACTCCATGTAAGGAACGAACTGGGTGCGAACTTGAATTGTCCAATTTCTTACACCTATTGATTTCGGATCGATTCCAAAACTTGGGCAACATCATAATAAGGTGGGAGGAGTCATTTGGTGAGTTTGGAGTGAAATCCAATAGCTAGAACTAAGAAAAACACCAACCACTCCATGTAAGGAAAGAACTAGGTGCGAACTTGACTTGTTTAATTTCTTACACCTATTGATTTCGGATCGATTCCAAACTTGGGCAACATCATAATAAGGTGGAAGGAGTCATTTGTGAGTGGTTTGGAGTGAAATCCAATCGCTAGAACTATTGAAAACACCAACCACTCCATGTAAGGAACGAACATGGTGCGAACTTGAATTGTCCAATTTATTACACCTACTGATTTCGGATCGATTCCAAAACTTGGGCAACATCATAAGGTGGGAGGAGTCATTTGGTGAGTTGGAGTGAAATCCAATTGCTAGAACTAAGCAAAACACCAACCACTCCATGTAAGGAACGAACTGGGTGCGAACTTGAATTGTCCACTTTCTTACACCTATTGATTTCGGATCGAACTGGGTGCGAACTTGAATTGTCCAATTTCTTACACCTATTGATTTCGGATCGATTCCAAAACTTGGGCAACATCATAATAAGGTGGGAGAAGTCATTTATTGTGTTTGGAGTGAAATCCAATAGCTAGAACGAAGCAAAACACCAACCACTCCATGTAAGGATCGAACTGGGTGCGAACTTGAATTGTCCAATTTCTTACACCTATTGATTTCGGATCGATTCCAAAACTTGGGCAACATCATAATAAGGTGGGAGAAGTCATTTATTGTGTTTGGAGTGAAATCCAACAGCTAGAACGAAGCAAAAACACCAACCACTCCATGTAAGGATGGAACTGGGTGCGAACTTGAATTGTCCAATTTCTTACACCTATTGATTTCGGATCGATTCCAAACTTGGGCAACAACATAATAAGGTGGGAGGAGTCATTTGGTGAGTTTGGAGTGAAATCCAATAGCTAGAACTGAGCAAAACACCAACCACTCCATGTAAGGAACGAAACTGGGTGCGAACTTGAATTGTCCAATTTCTTACACCTATTGATTTCGGATCGAACTGGGTGCGAACTTGAATTGTCCAATTTCTTACACCTACTGATTTCGGATCGATTCCAAAACTTGGGCAACATCATAATAAGGTGGAAAGAGTCATTTGGTGAGTTTGGAGTGAAATCCAATAGCTAGAAGTAAGCAAAACACCAACCACTCCATGTAAGGAACGAACAGGGTGCGAAGTTGAATTGTCCAATTTCTTACACCTATTGATTTCGGATCGTTTCCAAACTTGGCCAACATCATAATAAGGTGGGAGGAGTCATTTGGTGAGTTTGGAGTGAATCCAATAGCTAGAACTAAGAAAAACACCAACCACTCCATGTAAGGAAAGAACTAGGTGCGAACTTGACTTGTTTAATTTCTTACACCTATTGATTTCGGATCGATTCCAAAACTTGGGCAACATCATAATAAGGTGGAAGGAGTCATTTGGTGAGTTTGGAGTGAAATCCAATCGCTAGAACTATTGAAAAACACCAACCACTCCATGTAAGGAACGAACAGGGTGCGAACTTGATTGTCCAATTCATTACACCTACTGATTTCGGATCGATTCCAAAACTTGGGCAACATCATAATAAGGTGGGAGGAGTCATTTGGTGAGTTTGGAGTGAAATCCAATAGCTAGAACTGAGCAAAACACCAACCACTCCGTGTAAGGATAGAACTGGGTGCGAACTTGAATTGTCCAATTTCTTACACCTATTGATTTCGGATCGATTCCAAAACTTGGGCAACATCATAATAAGATGGAAAGAAGAGTTGGTGAGTTTGGAGTGAAATCCAATCGCTAGAACTTTTGAAAACACCAACCACTCCATGTAAGGCAAACAGGGTGCGAACTTGAATTGTCCAATTTCTTACACCTATTGATTTCGGATCGATTCCAAAACTTGGGCAACATCATAATAGGTGGGAGGAGTCATTGGTGAGTTTGGAGTGAAATCCAATAGCTAACTGAGCAAAACACCAACCACTCCATGTAAGGAACGAACTGGGTGCGAACTTGAATTGTCCTTTCTTACACCTATGATTTCGGATCGACTCGAAAACTTGGGCAAATCATAATAAGGTTTGAGGAGTCATTTATTGTGGTTGGAGTGAAATCCAATAGCTAGAACTAAGCAAAACACCAACCACTCCATGTAAGGATAGAAGGGTGCGAACTTGAATTGTCCAATTTCTTACACCTATTGATTTCGGATCGATTCCAAAACTTGGGCAACATCATAATAAGGTGGGAGAAGTCATTTATTGTGTTTGGAGTGAAATCCAATAGCTAGAACGAAACAAAACACCAACCACTCCATGTAAGGATCGAACTGGGTGCGAACTTGAATTGTCCAATTTCTTACACCTATTGATTTCGGATCGATTCCAAAACTTGGGCAACATCATAATAAGGTGGAAAGAGTCATTTGGTGAGTTTGGAGTGAAATCCAATTGCTAGAACTAAGCAAAACACCAACCACTCAATGTGAGGAACGAACAAGGTGCGAACTTGAATTGTCCAATTTCTTACACGTATTGATTTCGGATCGATTCGAAAACTTGGGCAACATCATAATAAGGTGGGAGGAGTCATTTATTGTGTTTGGAGTGAAATCCAATAGCTAGAACTAGGCAAAACACCAACCACTCCACGTAAGGATCGAACTGGGTGCGAACTTGAATTGTCCAATTTCTTACACCTATTGATTTCGGATCGATTCCAAAACTTGGGCAACATCATAAGATGGAAAGAGTCATTTGGTGAGTTTCGAGTGAAATCCAATCGCTAGAACTATTGAAAACACCAACCACTCCATGTAAGGAACAAACAGGGTGCGAACTTGAATTGTCCAATTTCTTACACCTATTGATTTCGGATCGATTCCAAAACTTGGGCAACATCATAATAAGGTGGGAGGAGTCATTTGGTGAGTTTGGAGTGAAATCCAATAGCTAGAACTGAGCAAAACACCAACCACTCCGTGTAAGGATAGAACTGGGTGCGAACTTGAATTGTCCAATTTCTTACACCTATTGATTTCGGATCGATTCCAAAACTTGGGCAACATCATAATAAGGTGGGAGGAGTCATTTATTGTGTTTGGAGTGAAATCCAATAGCTAGAACGAAGCAACCAACCATCCATGTAAGGATCGAACTGGGTGCGAACTTGAATTGTCCAATTTCTTACAACTATTGATTTCGGATCGATTCCAAAACTAGGGCAACATCGTAATAAGGTGTAAAGAGTCATTTGATGAGTTTGGAGTGAAATCCAATCGCTAGAACTATTCAAAACACCAACCACTCCATGTAAGGAAGAAACAGGGTGCGAACTTGAATTGTCCAATTTCTTACACCTATTGATTTCGGATCGATTCCAAACTTGGGCAACATCATAATAAGGTGGGAGGAGTCATTTATTGTGTTTGGAGTGAAATCCAAAAGCTAGAACTAAGCAAAACACCAACCACTCCATGTAAGGATCGAACTGGGTGCGAACTTGAATTGTCCAATTTCTTACAACTATTGATTTCGGATCGATTCCAAAACCTGGGCAACATCATAAAAAGGTGGAAAGAGTCATTTGGTGAGTTTGGAGTGAAATCCAATCGCTAGAACTGTAGAAAACACCAACAACTCCATGTAAGGAACAAACAGGGTGCGAACTTGAATTGTCCATTTCTTACACCTATTGATTTCGGATCTATTCCAAAACTTGGGCAACATCATAATAAGGTGGGAGGAGTCATTTGGTGAGTTTGGAGTGATATCCATTAGCTAGAACTAAGCAAAACACCAACACTCCATGTAAGGAACGAACAGGGTGCGAACTTGAATTGTCCAATTTCTTACCCCTATTGATTTCGGATCGATTCCAAAACTTGGGCAACATCATAATAAGGTGGGAGGAGTCATTTGGTGAGTTTGGAGTGAAATCCAATTGATAGAACTAAGCAAAACACCAACCATTCCATGTAAGGAACGAACTGGGTGCGAACATGAATTGTCCAATTTCTTACACCTATTGATTTCGGATCGATTCCAAAACTTGGGCAATATCATAATAAGGTTTGAGTAGTCATTTGGTGGGTTTGGAGTGAAATCCAATAGCTAGAACTAACCAAAACACCAACCACTCAATGTAAGGAAGAAACAGGGTGCGAACTTTAATTGTCATTTCTTACACCTATTGATTTCGGATCGATTCCAAAACTTGGGCAACATCATAATAAGGTGGGAGGAGTCATTTATTGTGTTTGGGTGAAATCCAAAAGCTCGAACTAAGCAAAACACCAACCACTCCATGTAAGGATCGAACTGGGTGGGAACTTGAATTGTCCAATTTCTTACAACTATTGATTTCGGATCGATTCCAAAACTTGGGCAACATCATAAAAGGGTGGAAAGAGTCATTTGGTGAGTTTGGAGTGAAATCCAATCGCTAGAACTGTAGAAAACACCAACAACTCCATGTAAGGTACAAACAGGGTGCGAACTTGAATTGTCCAATTTCTTACACCTATTGATTTCGGATCTATTCCAAACTTGGGCAACATCATAATACGGTGGAAGGAGACATTTGGTGAGTTTGGAGTGAAATCCAATAGCTAGAACTATTGAAAACACCAACCACTCCATGTAAGGAACGAACTGGGTGCGAACTTGAATTGTCCAATTTCTTACACCTATTGATTTCGGATCGATTCCAAAACATGGGCAACATCATAATAAGGTGGGAGGAGTCATTTAATGTGTTTGGAGTGAATCCAATAGCTAGAACTAAGCAAAACACCAACCACTCCATGTAAGGAACGAACTGGGTGCGAACTTGAATTGTCCAATTTCTTACACCTATTGATTTCGGATCGATTCCAAAACTTGGGCAACATCATAATAAGGTGGAAGGAGTCATTTGGTGAGTTTCGAGTGAAAACCAATCGCTAGAACTATTGAAAACACCAACCACTCCACGTAAGGAACGAACAGGGTGCGAACTTGAATTGTCCAATTTCTTACACCTATTGATTTCGGATCGATTCCAAACTTGGGCAACATCATAATAAAGTGGAAGGAGTCATTTGGTGAGTTTGGGGTGAAAACCAATCGCTAGAACTATGGAAAACACCAACCACTCCACGTAAGGAACGAACAGGGTGCGAACATGAATTGTCCAATTTCTTACACCTATTGATTTCGGATCGATTCCAAAACTTGGGCAACATCATAATAAGGTGGGCGGAGTCATTTGGGGAGCTTGGAGTGAAATCCAACAGCTAGAACTAAGCAAAACACCAACCACTCCATGAAAGGAACGAACTGGGTGCGAACTTGAATTGTCCAATTTCTTACACCTATTGATTTCGGATCGATTCCAAAACTTGGGCAACATCATAATAAGGTGGGAGGAGTCATTTAATGTGTTTGGAGTGAAATCCAATAGCTAGAACTAAGCAAAACACCAACCACTCCATGTAAGGAACGAACTGGGTGCGAACTTGAATTGTCCAATTTCTTACACCTATTGATTTCGGATCGATTCCAAAACTTGGGCAACATCCTAATAAGTTGGGAGGAGTCATTTATTGTGTTTTGAGTGAAATCCAATAGCTAGAACAAAGTAAAACACCTACCACTCCATGTAAGGAACGAACTGGGTGCGAACTTGAATTGTCCAATTTCTTACACCTATTGATTTCGGATCGATTCCAAAACTTGGGCAACATCATAATAAGGTGGGAGGAGTCATTTGGTGAGTTTGGAGTGAAATCCAATAGATAGAACTAAGAAAAACACCAACCACTCCATGTAAGGAACGAACAGGGTGCGAACTTGAATTGTCAAATTCTACACCTATTGATTTCGGATCGATTCCAAAACATGGGCAACATCATAATAAGGTGGAAGGAGTCAGTTGGTGAGTTTGGGGTGAAATCCAATAGCTAGAACTAAGCAAAACACCCCACAATGTAAGGAACGAACTGGGTGCGAACTTGAATTGTCCAATTTCTTACACCAATTGATTTCGGATCGATTCCAAAACTTGGGCAACATCATAATATGGTGGGAGGAGTCATTTGGTGAGTTTGGAGTGAAATCCAATAGCTGGAACTAAGCAAAACAACACCACTCCATGTATGGAACGAACTGGGTGCGAACTTCAATTGTCCAATTTCTTACCTATTGATTTCGGATCGATTCCAAAACTTGGGCAACATCATAATGAGGTGGGAGGAGTCATTTTTGTTTTTGGAGTGAAATCCAATAGCTAGAACTAAGCAAAACACCAACCACTCCATGTAAGGAACGAAGTGGGTGCGAACTTGAATTGTACAATTTCTTACACCTATTGATTTCGGATCGATTCCAAAACTTGGGCAACATCATAATATGGTGGGAGGAGTCATTTGGTGAGTTTGGAGTGAAATCCAATAGCTAGAACTGTTGCAAACACAACCACTCCATGTAAGGAACGAACAGGGTGCGAACTTGAATTGTCCAATTTCTTTCACCTCTTGATTTCGGATCGATTCCAAAACTTGGGCAACATCATAATAAGGTGGAAGGAGTCATTTGGTGAGTCTGGAGTGAAATCCAATAGCTAGAACTATTGAAAACACCAACCACTCCTTGTAAGGAACGAACAGGGTGCGAACTTGAATTGTCCAATTTCTTACACCTATTGATTTCGGATCGATTCCAAAACTTGGGCAACATCATAATAAGTTGGGAGGAGTCATTTATTGTGTTTGGAGTGAAATCCAATCGCTAGAACAAGGAAAAACACCAACCACTCCATTTATGGAACGAACAAGGTGCGAACTTGAATTGTCCAATTTCTTACACCTATTGATTTCGGATCTATTCCAAAACTTGGGCAATATCATAATAAGGTGGAAGGAGTCAGTTATTGTGTTTGGAGTGAAATCCAATAGCTAGAACTAAGCAAAACACCAACCACTCCATGTAAGGAACGAACAGGGTGCGAACTTGAATTGTCCAATTTCTTACACCTATTGATTTCGGATCGATTCCAAAACTTGGGCAACATCATAATAAGTTGGGAGGAGTCATTTATTGTGTTTGGAGTGAAATCCAATAGCTAGAACAAAGTGTTGAGCCTATTCCTAACAACTAAAATGAGTTATTACAAATAGCAACTTCAATTCTCGCAAGTGCACGAACCATTTATAGTATAGCTTATGTAAATACGAGGTCGATCCCACGGAGAATGGTAACTTGGTTGCAAGTTAAATTACTTAGAATGCTGGAAAACAGAAAACTAACAAACTAACAAATGGCAAGGTCTAGGACAGAATCCTAGCACCACACACGCACTCGAAATGGGGGGTTTTGTTGTTGAAATGAAAACAAGATAATAAATGGAAGTGCTGGAAAGTAAACAATGGCAGCAATGAACAAGTTGTGAAACAATGATTGAGAAGTGTTAGAGCCTTGGAATCCACCTCTAGTCTTCCTATCCAAGTTATGAATGCATAGAAATTGACTCAAGCTTCATTAACAATAGATTATCGCATACAAGCCTATGGTATCTAGGTGCAGGATGCATGATTCTCCTAAGGCATGTGATTGTGCATGGTATCTACACAACACCTGATCCCTTATATGCAACCTAAGCATGGTATCTACTTAGAATAAAGCATACAAGAGTCATTAAGTTCCTTGAGAATATGATAATCACACAAGTCCTAGAACATGGTATCTGTCCTAGTCAACCTATGGTTATTAACCCCTTGAATGATTCTTAGGCCATTCATGTGTTGCTTGTGAAAGGAGAGTAGAATTGGTGAATCTAAACCCCTTCCCAACCTGTGCTAGATGCATAAAATCCTAGTTAGCTACTCCAAGAAAACATACATCAAGCACATAATAAACTGGAGGTTAACAACTTGATAATGAAAGCAAGGAAATCAATTAACTATGAAATCATCCATAACATTGAATATTCATGACTAGGGCTTCATCCTAAGCCCTAACTAAATGGATTAGTTAAACATAACTATGAATACAGAAAATAAGAAATACATAGATAGAGTAAAGAGAATAGAAGAACTAGCTGGTGGCAGCAAGGTAGTTTCCAGGACAGCTCCCAGCTCTCCCTCCTTTGCAGCTAGCTCTCTTCTCTCTTTGTGGTGAATCTGAATGTGTGTATGGGAGTAATGGATGAGTGAATGTGTGTAATATCTGGGGCCTGTGAATCTCAGGAATGGAAGTGGTATTTATAGGGAGATGGGAGAGATAAATCTGAATTCAATATGGCTAATGCATACAACACTTGTATTTAGATAATCAGAATTGGTTGCTGCACTTCACCAATAAATCCACCAGCAGCCCTAGCTCATCATCATGTCAGCATGACCAAGCTTCCATTCAGAAACCAATAGCTCATGCCTAGCTCACCATGACCAAGCATCCATCAGCTCATCCCCATGTCAGCATGATGTGTATTTCCATGGGCTCACGAATTGGGTTGGCTGAATCAAATGATGACTTTAAGATGTCCATTTTGAAGTTCAGAATGTCACTGATCCACCACACAAACATTAGCCCAATCCAAGCTCGGATGAAGAGATAAGTCCGAAATGAACTTCTAACTCAGGCTCCAGTTTTTGCACGTTTTTGCACCATTTTGCTTCAAATGCCTCAAGTGTATTCCTCTTATGCCAATCAGCCCTTAATATGCATGGATTGTAGCAAATGTGATCTCTTGCTCCCAAAATCTACAGAACACACAAACATAGATGAGTGACTCGAAATAAAGAGAAACTAAACAAAATTACTAAGCAATGAAGGCATGCATATGTGTGAAATTTTGAACTTATCAAATACCCCCCAAACTTAGATTTTGCTAGTCCTCGAGCAAACAAATAAAACCACAACTTAGAAAACAGAAAATAAGCAACTAGCCTTCCAAACAATATCCTCAAAGAATCACCAAAGTATATGGTTTCAAAGAAACACAACAATCACAATCTAAGTTCCACACATGATTCAAGAGTGTGCAAAGCTTACAATGACATCCTTACGTGTAGTGTGTGAATGCCAAATCAGAACAACACCTGCAACTCAAATAAGTACATGCGCACACACTTAGAGCACAATCAAGAATTTCGAGCCCCATAAGCTCATTATGAAATCAGCTCTCCACAGTAATACCACACATTACCAAGGATCAAAAGGACTTACAGGGGTTGTAATGAGGCTTAGGGTAGTGGTTGAATGAAAGAGGGGACATGGAGATATAACAACATTTTGAGCACAACTAAAGCATAGGTAAAAGCATGAGAGATTATTGAACTTTGTAACAAGCAAGGAACACATACATGAGCAGATTTTCAACATAATTTCAGCACCTTCAAATGTGTTTATTTGGCCTAATTTTGTGGCTCTTTACCCTAGATCACCATGATCTTCTCCTTGTAACACCCTAGGGCCGTGACTACATTGGTCACACTTCATTACCTCTTTTGATTAGTTACCAATACCCCCAAACTTATTTCTTTTCAACACTTGGGTTATGGCACTAATGAATCACTTTTGCTCCTAAAAACCTTGCATCCTTATGACTCTCTTTTAAAGATAGCTTTAATTGCTCAAAGAATTGTAGAGATAAGAAACAGAGATTTATTATGGTAGGAATGGTTTACACAAAGAAAGGCTTAAAGTAGGCTCAAATGGTTGACTAGGGATGAATACATGTAGAGGGATGGTTAGAAAAGCTTAAACGATTCAAACATGGCCTAAATCACTTCCTAAGCATTGGCAACAAGATGTCTCAAGAGATATTCAAACAAGTTCTAGAGTACGAAACCAAGATCATGAAATAAGTAGAATTGCATAACATCTCCAAGTAGCAAGAATTTGACTAACTTGGCAAAGTGCTCAATAAGTGCAAGGATGGCATGCAAGACAAAGTTAACTCAGAACCACATAAAGGCCTTAAACAATGACTATCAATTTCTGAAAAACCATATTAAAGTTAAATCCAAGTCTTATCATAGGTGTTTGAAAGGACAACGAAACAACACACAAAATCCTGCGTTTTTAGACACTAAACACACTTAAAAATTTAAAATTTTGACACTTTGAAACAACATAACTAAATCCTTCGAAACAACATAACTAAATCCTTCCCCCCAAACTTAAATGAAACATTGTCCTCAATGTTTAGAGTACAAGAACAAGCAATGCCTCATAAATGAAAGGAAAGAAGATAAGGAAAAGACATAACCAAATTTTAGAGTTTAGAAAACAACTCCCCTTTGAAGCGATTAGGATGCAAGCAGCTTCTTGCACGTTCTATCTTCTCCTCGTCACCTTGGGTTGCCTCCCAAGAAGCGCTAAGTTTTATGTCTTCAGCCAGACATCCAAACTTTGGTGAGCATCAAGAGAGTGGTGGAGGCTCCTTGAGTGCTTGAGACTCAATATTGGCATCAAAGTTGGCATCAAAGTAGGGTTTCAACCGATGTCCGTTCACCTTGAAGGTGCTGCCATCCTTAATGTTTTGAATCTCCACTGCGCCATGATCAAATACATTAGTGATAACAAAAGGGCCAATCCACCGAGAACGAAGCTTACCTGGGAAGAGCTTAAGGCGTGAATTGAATAAGAGAACCTTCTGCCCTTCCTCAAACGTCTTCCTAAGAATCTTCTTGTCATGATACTGCTTTGTTTTCTCCTTATAAAGCTTAGCGTTCTCATATGCTTCATGTCGCAACTCCTCCAGCTCATTGAGTTGAAGCCTCCTCTTTTCACCAGCAGCTTTCATGTCAAAATTGAATGCCTTGATTGCCCAATAAGCCCTGTGCTCAAGCTCCACTGGTAAGTGACAAGGTTTACCAAAAACAAGTCTATATGGAGACATACCTATGGGGGTCTTATAAGCTGTCCTATAAGCCCACAATGCATCCTCCAAACGCATATACCAATCCTTCCTTGTGGTGTTCACTGTCTTCTCAAGTATGTGCTTAATCTCCTATTGCTTATCTCAACCTGCCCACTAGTTTGAGGATGGTAGGGTGTTGCCACCTTATGTTTGATTCCATACTTCTTCAAGAGTGCTGCAAAAGCTTGGTTAACAAAGTGAGAGCCACCATCACTAATGACTGCTCTCGGTGTGCCAAACCTTGTAAAAATATTTCCTTTGAGAAAACTAATCACAATCTTAGCATCATTAGTTCTAGTGGCAATGGCTTCCACCCATTTGGAAACATAATCGACAGCAACTAATATATATTCAAATCCATAAGAGGTAGGAAAAGGGCCATGAAATCAATTCCCCAAACATCAAATATATCAACGATTAAGATATTAGTGAGAGGCATCTGATTTCTAGCATGCAAATTACCCATCCGTTGGCATCTATCACATGAAGCACAAAAAACATAAGCATCCTTAAAAAGGGTAGGCCAAAAGAAACCTGATTGTAGCACTTTGTTGGCAGTCTTCTTTGCCCCAAAATGGCCTCCGCATGCATGGGAGTGACAAAACTCTAGAATGCTCTTAAAATCACCTTCCGGCACACACCTTCGAATTACTTGGTCTGGACAATGCTTGAATAGGTATGGATCATCCCAAAAATAGTATCTTGCTTGCTTCCTAAGCTTGTCACGTTGGAATGTAGATAACCCTGTAGGAAGTTCGTTAGTGCACAGATAGTTAACAATATCAGCAAACCAAGGCAATGGATTAAGAGAATTCAAAGCACAAATAGAGAAGAGTTGCTCATCAGGGAAGCTTTCACGCAATGGCAATGAATCCTCCTCTTCATTAGATACATGCACCAATCTACTCAAATGATCAGCCACCACATTCTCACTTCCTTTCTTATCTTTTATCTCCAAGTCAAATTCTTGCAACAAGAGGATCCATCTAATGAGGCGTGGCTTGGCATCCTTCTTAGCTAACAAGTATTTCAATGTTGCATGATCAGTGTAAACAATGACCTTGTTAGTAATCAAATAAGATCTAAACTTCTCTAAAGCAAATATGACAGCTAACAACTCCTTCTCTGTGGTGGAATAGTTGAGTTGGGCATCGTTGAGGGTTCTACTAGCATAGTAGATGGCATGTGGCTTCTTATCAACTCGCTGCCCCAAAACAGCTCCAACGGCATAATCTGAGGCGTCACACATCAGTTCAAAAGGCAAGCTCCAATCCGGTGGCATAATGATTGGGGCAGTTGTGAGCATCATTTTCAAAGCATTGAAAGCATTCTCACAGTTTTGATCGAACACAAAATCCATGTCCTTGGCAAGGAGATTGCACAAAGGCCTTGCAATCTTAGAAAAATCTTTAATGAAACGCCTATAGAAACCTGCATGGCCAAGGAAAGAACGTACTTCTTTGACAGAAGTAGGTGAGGGCATAGAGGCAATCAAATCAATCTTAGCTTTATCTACCTCAATTCCATTACTAGAGATGACATGACCAAGAACTATGCCTTGGTTAACCATAAAATGACATTTTTCCCAATTAAGCACAAGATTACTCTGTTCACATCTAGCCAACACCTTAGATAAGTTATGCAAGCATTGATCAAAAGAATCACCAAAGACAGAGAAGTCATCCATGAATACCTCAATAAACCTTTCTACCATGTCAGAGAAAATGCTCATCATGCACCTTTGGAAAGTGGCTGGGGCGTTGCAAAGACCAAAAGGCATCCTCCTATAAGCAAAAGTACCAAAGGGACATGTGAAGGTCGTCTTCTCTTGATCTTCTGGGGCTATGGCGATTTGGTTGTAACCTGAATATCCATCAAGGAAGCAATAGTGGCTATGGCCAGCCAATCTCTCAAGCATCTGATCAATAAATGGAAGAGGGAAGTGATCCTTGCTTGTTGCTGTGTTGAGCTTCCTATAATCAATGCAAACTCTCCAGCCCGTGGTCATTCGTGTAGGCACAAGCTCGTTTGCTTCATTCTTCACCACTGTGATACCTGATTTCTTGGGGACAACTTGCACTGGGCTCACCCATTTACTGTCAGAAATAGGGTAAATAATACCAACATCTAAAAGCTTCATTACCTCTTTCCTTACCACCTCCTTCATGTTTGGATTGAGACGTCTTTGGGCATCCCTCTTAGGCACTGCATTGTCCTCCAATAATATCCTATGCATGCATGATGTTGGGCTTATGCCTTTGATATCTGCAATGCTCCATCCAATCGCAGTTTTATGTTCTTTTAGAACTCTCAAAAGCTTCTTCTCATCATTTGGTTCGAGGTGTGAGGCAATGATAACAGGTAGAGTCTCACTTTCACCTAAATACGCATATTTAAGGTGTGTTGGCAATTGCTTTAATTCCAACTCTGGTGCCTGCACAATAGAAGGTAAAACCTTATTAGTGGGTGGGGGTAATGATTCAAATTGGTTTGCATACCTCTTTCCAACTTCTATGTAGCTATCCATGCTGCAGACAAGCTCAAGAAGTAGAGGAGAGATCACAGCCTCTAAGCTGTCCACTTCTTCTTTCCTTATGCTTTGTGTGATGCATGCTTCAATTGGCTCCAAATAACTCATTGGCAGTGCTTCTTTCACCATATTATCAATTGCATCAAGCTGGAAAACTTCATGCTCATCACTTGGAAACTTGGAGGCTTCAAACACTTTGAATGCTATTGTCTCATCAAACACATTCATGGTCAATGTACCCTTTTTCACATCAATAATAGCACCAGCAGTTGCCATGAATGGACGACCTAGAATGAGTGGTAACTGATTGTCATGAATTGGTGCTTCTTCCATCTCCAAGACCAAGAAATCAGCTGGCAAAATTAGCTCTTCTACTTTCACCAAAACATCTTCTAGAATGCCCTTAGGGTACCTGATAGTTCTATCTGCCAATTGAATGCTCACAGATGTGGCTTGCAACTCACCAAGGTTAAGTTTCTCATAAACATGATATGGCATAAGGTTAATGGATGCACCAAGATCAAGCAAAGCTTTTTGAAACTTAAAATCACCAACTATACAAGGTATAGAAAACGAACCTGGATCCTTTAGCTTTGGAGGTAACTTCCTTTGTAACACTGCACTTACCTCTTCACTTAATGCAACCTGTTCATGCTCTTTGAATCTCCTCTTGTTAGTGCATAGATCCTTCAAAAATTTTGCATACTTTGGAATCTGAGCAATGGCACTGAGCAATGGGATGTTGATTTGCACCTTCTTGAATATTTCCATTATCTCATCCAAGCCTTGATCTTTCTTTGACTTTGATAACCTGCTGGGAAAGGGTGCAATAGGCCTAGAAGCATTAGTTGAAATTGGAACTTGATTAGCCTTAAATGATACCTTAGGGCCTGTGCTCTTTCCAGGAGGATTGAGGAACTGTTTGGTGGAGTTTGTGGGCTGCCCTAGTGGTGGTTGAATGATCTCCACGTTTTCTCCATCTTCTTGCTCTTCATTGGCATCTCCAACCTTATTATCAACTTGTTTACCACTTCTCAAGATGTGCACTGCTTTAACTTGCTCATGATGCCTTGGATTCACCTCCGTTTGGCTCGGAAAAGTTCCAGATGCTCTATTGCTCAAGGAGGATGCAATCTGCCCAACTTGCACTTCTAGTTTGTTCACTGCATTTTGAAGATTCTGATTGGTTTGCATCTGTTGCCCCATGAACTTCTTGAACATGTCTTGCAATTCTCCCATTTGATCACCCCTTTGCTCTTGAACTTGTTGGGGAGCTTGCTGGAATTGCCTTTGTTGTATTTGGAATCCTGGGGGAGGTCCTTGAGATTGTTGCACATTTGAATTATTGCTCCACCTGAAATTAGGATGATTTCTCCACCCCGGATTGTATGTGTTTGAGTAAGGATCATTCTGAGGATTCCTTCCTTGAAGGGCATTTGCTTGCTCTAACATGTGGTCCGCAAAAGATTGGCCTTGAACTTCCACTTTGTTTCCTAGAGGGCCAGTCACTGCCTGTTGAAGCAAAGAACACATAACATCAAGTTTTGCAGTAATCTCATTGTTAGTACTTACCTCAGAGACCACAGCTTTCATAGGAGCTCCTCTTCCTTTATTGTAGCTCCATTGTTGAGAGTTAGCACTCAAAGATTCAAAGAGAGTAAATGCCTCATCTGCTGTTTTGTTCATCAGTCCTTCTCCACTTGTTGCATCTACCATCATCCTTTCAGAATCAAGCAAACCTTCATAGAAAGATTGCATTTGCATCCAACTCTCTATATTGTGGTGTGGGCAAGAACTCATCATCTCCTTGTACCTTTCCCAGCATTCATGAAAAGCTTCTCCTTCTCTTTGTGTGAAACCAAGAATTTCCTTTCTAATCTTGTTGGTCTTTTGAGCTGGAAAGAATTTCTGCAAAAACTTATTAGAAAGCTCATCCCAAGTACGAATTGAAGCATTAGGCAAAGAGTATAACCAAGACTTAGCCTTATCTTTTAAACTGAATGGGAATAGCCTCATCTTAATCTGCTCATCATCAAGTCCTTGAATTTTGATTGTAGCACATATTTCAAAGAATTGCTTAACATGCATGTAAGGATCCTCAGTGGCATTACCATAATAAGTTGGAAGAAGATGAATCATACCACTTCTAAGCTCAAACCTGTCAATTGTGAGTTGAGGATAGACGATGCACGAAGGTTGATCAGTGACTTTGGGAATGGAAAATTCACGCAGGGGTTTCCGAGGTTGGACAACAAGCGCACCACCTCCTTCATCATTATTGTTGTTGTTTGGAATCTCTGCCATCTTGCTTGAACCTTCAGATTCGTAGCTCTTAGAATCAGAACTTGAAGAACTATAATTCCTCCTCAAACCAGTACGTATAGCAAAAGTTCTTGGTGAAAGTGGCTCAGAATCAGATTCGGACATACATGCACACACAAGAACCAAATTAGTGCTTTCAAATGGGGATAACAACTAAAAAAGAAAAACTGAATACTGAAAGAAAAACCTACGAAAATAACAAATAAAACTAACAAAAACAAAAACACTCAAAGTAATCTAACTATAGCACCATCGTTACCGGTTCCCCGGCAACGGCGCCAAAAACTTGTTGAGCCTATTCCTAACAACTAAAATGAGTTATTACAAATAGCAACTTCAATTCTCGCAAGTGCACGAACCATTTATAGTATAGCTTATGTAAATACGAGGTCGATCCCACGGAGAATGGTAACTTGGTTGCAAGTTAAATTACTTAGAATGCTGGAAAACAGAAAAACTAACAAACTAACAAATGGCAAGGTCTAGGACAGAATCCTAGCACCACACACGCACTCGAAATGGGGGGTTTTGTTGTTGAAATGAAAACAAGATAATAAAATGGAAGTGCTGGAAAGTAAACAATGGCAGCAATGAACAAGTTGTGAAACAATGATTGAGAAGTGTTAGAGCCTTGGAATCCACCTCTAGTCTTCCTATCCAAGTTATGAATGCATAGAAATTGACTCAAGCTTCATTAACAATAGATTATCGCATACAAGCCTATGGTATCTAGGTGCAGGATGCATGATTCTCCTAAGGCATGTGATTGTGCATGGTATCTACACAACACCTGATCCCTTATATGCAACCTAAGCATGGTATCTACTTAGAATAAAGCATACAAGAGTCATTAAGTTCCTTGAGAATATGATAATCACACAAGTCCTAGAACATGGTATCTGTCCTAGTCAACCTATGGTTATTAACCCCTTGAATGATTCTTAGGCCATTCATGTGTTGCTTGTGAAAGGAGAGTAGAATTGGTGAATCTAAACCCCTTCCCAACCTGTGCTAGATGCATAAAATCCTAGTTAGCTACTCCAAGAAAACATACATCAAGCACATAATAAACTGGAGGTTAACAACTTGATAATGAAAGCAAGGAAATCAATTAACTATGAAATCATCCATAACATTGAATATTCATGACTAGGGCTTCATCCTAAGCCCTAACTAAATGGATTAGTTAAACATAACTATGAATACAGAAAATAAGAAATACATAGATAGAGTAAAGAGAATAGAAGAACTAGCTGGTGGCAGCAAGGTAGTTTCCAGGACAGCTCCCAGCTCTCCCTCCTTTGCAGCTAGCTCTCTTCTCTCTTTGTGGTGAATCTGAATGTGTGTATGGGAGTAATGGATGAGTGAATGTGTGTAATATCTGGGGCCTGTGAATCTCAGGAATGGAAGTGGTATTTATAGGGAGATGGGAGAGATAAATCTGAATTCAATATGGCTAATGCATACAACACTTGTATTTAGATAATCAGAATTGGTTGCTGCACTTCACCAATAAATCCCACCAGCAGCCCTAGCTCATCATCATGTCAGCATGACCAAGCTTCCATTCAGAAACCAATAGCTCATGCCTAGCTCACCATGACCAAGCATCCATTAGCTCATCCCCATGTCAGCATGATGTGTATTTCCATGGGCTCACGAATTGGGTTGGGCTGAATCAAATGATGACTTTAAGATGTCCATTTTGAAGTTCAGAATGTCACTGATCCAACCACACAAACATTAGCCCAATCCAAGCTCGGATGAAGAAGATAAGTCCGAAATGAACTTCTAACTCAGGCTCCAGTTTTTGCACGTTTTTGCACCATTTTGCTTCAAATGCCTCAAGTGTATTCCTCTTATGCCAATCAGCCCTTAATATGCATGGATTGTAGCAAATGTGATCTCTTGCTCCCAAAATCTACAGAACACACAAACATAGATGAGTGACTCGAAATAAAGAGAAACTAAACAAAATTACTAAGCAATGAAGGCATGCATATGTGTGAAATTTTGAACTTATCATTGGATTTCACTCAAAACTCACCAAATGACTCCTCCCACCATATTATGATGATGCCCAAGTTTTGGGCTCGATCGAAAATCAATAGGGGTAAGAAATTGGAAAATACAGGTTCAAAGGCAGTTCGTTCCTTATAGGAGTGGTTGGTGTATTCCGTAGTTCTAGCTGTTGGATTTGACTGAAAACTCTCGAAATGACTCCTCCCACCATATTATGATGATGCCCAAGTTTTGGGCTCGATCGGAAATCAATAGGGGTAAGAAATTGGACAATTCAGGTTCAAAGGCAGTTCGTTCCTTATAATAGTGCTTGGTGTATTCCATAGTTCTAGCAATTGGATTTCACTCAAAACTCACCAAATGACTCCTCCCACCATATTATGATGATGCCCGAGTTTTTGGCTCGATCGGAAATCAATAGGGGTAAGAAATTGGACAATTCAATTTCGAAGGCAGTTCGTTCCTTATAGGAGTGGTTGGGGTATTCCGCAGTTCTAGCAATTGGATTTCACTCAAAACTCACCAACTGACTCCTCCCACCATATTATGATAATGCCCAAGTTTTGGGCTCGATCGGAAATCCATAGGGGTAAGAAATTGGACAATTCAAGTTCGAAGGCAGTTCGTTCCGAATTGGAGTGGTTGGTGTATTGCATAGATCTAGCTATTGGATTTCACTCAAAACTCACCAAATGACTCCTCCCACCATATTATGATGATGCCCAAGTTTTGGGCTCGATCGGAAATCCATAGGTGTAAGAAATTAGACAATTCAAGTTCGAAGACAGTTCGTTCCGAATTGGAGTGGTTGGTGTATTGCATAGTTCTAGCGATTGGATTTCACTCAAAAATCACCAAATGACTCATCCCACCATAATATGATTATGCCCAAGTTTTGGGCTCGATCCGAAATCATTAGGGGTAAGAAATTGGACAATTCAGGTTCAAAGGCCGTTCGTTCCTTATAGGAGTGGCTTGTGTATTCCGTAGTTCTAGCAGTTGGATTTCACTGAAAACTCTCCAAATGACTCCTCCCACCATATTATGATGATGCCCAAGTTTTGGGCTCGATCGGAAATCAATAGGGGTAAGAAATTGGACAATTCAGGTTCAAAGGCAGTTCGTTCCTTATAATAGTGCTTGGTGTATTCCGTAGTTCTAGCAATTGGATTTCACTCAAAACTCACCAAATGACTCCTCCCACCATATTATGTTGATGCCCGAGTTTTTGGCTCGATCGGAAATCAATAGGGGTAAGAAATTGGACAATTCAATTTCGAAGGCAGTTCGTTCCTTATAGGAGTGGTTGGAGTATTCCGCAGTTCTAGCAATTGCATTTCACTCAAAACTCACCAACTGACTCCTCCCACCATATTATGATGATGCCCAAGTTTTGGGCTCGATCGGAAATCCATAGGGGTAAGAAATTGGACAATTCAAGTTCGAAGGCAGTTCGTTCCGAATTGGAGTGGTTGGTGTATTGCATAGATCTAGCTATTGGATTTCACTCAAAACTCACCAAATGACTCCTCCCACCATATTATAATGATGCCCAAGTTTTGGGCTCGATCGGAAATCCATAGGTGTAAGAAATTGGACAATTCAAGTTCGAAGGTAGTTCGTTCCGAATTGCAGTGGTTGGTGTATTGCATTAATCTAGCGGTTGGATTTCACTCAAAACACACCAAATGACTCCTCTCACCATATTATGATGATGCCCATGTTTTGGGCTCGATCGAAAATCAATAGGGGTAAGAAATTGGACAATTCAAGTTCAAAGGCAGTACGTTCCTCACAGGTGTGGCTGGTGTATTCCGTAGTTCTGGCGATTGGATTTCACTCAAAACTCACCAAACGACTCCTCCCACCATATTATGTTGATGCCCAAGTTTTGGGCTGGATCGGAAATCAATAGGGGTAAGAAATTCGACAATTAAGGTTCAAAGGCGTTCGTTCCTTATAGGAGTGTTTGGTGTATTCCGTAGTTCTGGGGATTGGATTTCCCTGAAAGCTCACCAAATGACTCCTCCCACCATATTATGATGGTGCCCAAGTTTTGGGCTCGATCGGAAATCAATAGGGGTAAGAAATTGGACAATTCAGGTTCGAAGGCGTTCGTTCCTTATAGGAGTTGTTGGTGTATTCCGTACTTCTAGCGATTGGATTTCACTCAAAACTCACCAAATGACTCCTGCCACCATATTATGACGATGCCCTAGTTTTGGGCTCGATCGGAAATCAATTGGGGTAAGAAATTGGACAATTCAGGTTCAAAGGCAGTTCTTTCCTTATAGGAGTGGTTGGTGTATTCCACAGTTCTAGCGATTGGATTTCACTCAAACTCACCAAATGAGTCCTCCCACCATATTATGATGATGCCCAAGTTTTGGGCTCGATCGGAAATCCATAGGGGTAAGAAATTGGACAATTAAAGTTCGAAGGCAGTTCGTTCCGAATTGGAGTGGTTGGTGTATTGCATAGTTCTAGCAATTGGATTTCACTCAAAACTCACCAAATGACTACTCCCACCATATTATGATGATGCCCAAGTTTTGGGCTCGATCAGAAATCAATAGGGGTAAGAAATTGGACAATTCAGGTTCAAAGGCAGGTCGTTCCTTATAGGAGTGGCTGGTGTATTCTGTAATTCTAGCGATTGGATTTCACTCTAAACTCACCAAATGACTCATCCCACCATATTATGATGATGCCCAAGTTTTGGGCTCGATCGGAAATCAATAGGGGTA
This sequence comes from Prunus yedoensis, assembly GCA_005406145.1. Classification (NCBI taxonomy): domain Eukaryota; kingdom Viridiplantae; phylum Streptophyta; class Magnoliopsida; order Rosales; family Rosaceae; genus Prunus; species Prunus yedoensis. Next base: position 29,930 of record BJCG01002499.1, read on the forward strand.
AGAAATTGGACAATTCAGGTTCAAAGGCAGTTCGTTCCTTATAGGGGTGGTTGGTGTATTCCTTAGTTCTAGCGTTTGAATTTCACTCAAAACTCACCAAATGAATCCTCCCACCATACTATGATGATGCCCAATTTTTGGGCTCGATCGGAAATCAATAGGGGTAAAAAATTGGACAATTCAGGTTCAAAGGCAGTTCGTTCCTTATAGGAGTGGTTGGTGTATTCCGTAGTTCTAGCGATTGGATTTCACTCAAAACTCACCAAATGACTCCTCCCACCATATTTTGATGATGCCCAAGTTTTGGGCTCGATCGGAAATCCATAGGGGTAAGTAATTGGACAATTCAAGTTCGAAGGCAATTCGTTCCGAATTGGAGTGGTTGGTGTATTGCATAGTTCTAGCGATTGGATTTCACTCAAAACTCACCAAATGACTCTTCCCACCATATTATGATGATGCCCAAGTTTTGGGCTCGATCGGAAATCCATAGGGGTAATAAATTGGACAATTCAAGTTCGAAGGCAGTTCGTTCCGAATTGGAGTGGTTGGTGTATTGCATAGTTCTAGCGATTGGATTTCACTCAAAACTAACCAAATGACTCCTCCCACCATATTATGATGTTGCCCAAGTTTTGGGCTCGATCGGAAATCAAAAGGGGTTAGAAATTGGACAATTCAGGTTCAAAGGAAGTTCGTTCCTTATAGGAGTGGTTGGTGTATTCCGTACTTCTAGCGATTGGATTTCACTCTAACTCACAAAATGTCTCATCCCACCATATTATGATGATGCCCAAGTTTTGGGCTCGATCGGAAATTAATATTGGTAAGAAATTGGACAATTCAAGTTCAACGGCAGTTCGTTCCTTATAGGAGTGGTTGGTGTATTCCGTAGTTCTAGCGATTGGATTTCACTCTTAACTCACCAAATGACTCATCCCACCGTATTATGATGGTGCCCAAGTTTTGGGCTCGATCGGAAATCAATAGGGGTAAGAAATTGGACAACTCAGGTTCAAAGGCAGTTCGTTCCTTATAGGAGTGGCTGGTGTATTTCGTAGTTCTAGCGATTGGATTTCGCCAAAAACTCACCAAATGACTCCTCCCACCATATTGTTATGATGCCCAAGTTTTGGGCTCGATCGGAAATCAATAGGGGTAAGAAAGTGGACAATTCAGGTTCAAAGGCAGTTCATTCCTTATAGGAGTGGTTGGTGTATTCCGTAGTTCTAGCGATTGGATTTCACTCAAAACTCACCAAATGACTCCTCCCACCATATTATGATGATGCCCAAGTTTTGGGCTCGATCGGAAATCCATAGGGGTAAGAAATTGGACAATTGAGGTTCAAAGGCAGTTCGTTCCTTATAGGAGTGGTTGGTGTATTCCGTAGTTCTAGCAATTAGATTTCACTCAAAACTCACCAAATGACTCATCCCACCATATTATGATGATGCCCAATTTATGGGCTCGATCAGAAATCAATAAGGGTAAGAAATTGGACAATTCAGGTTCAAAGGCAGTTTGTTCCTTACAGGAGTGGTTGGTGTATTCCGTAGTTCTAGCTATTGGATTTCACTCACAACTCACCAAATGACTCCTCCCACCATATTATGATGATGCCCATGTTTTGGGCTCGATCGGAAATCAATAGGGGTAAGAAATTGGTTAATTCAGGCTAAAAGGCAGTTCGTTCGTTATGGGAGTGGCTTGTGTATTCCGTAGTTCTAGCGATTGGATTTCACTCAAAACTCACCAAATGAATCCTCCCACCATATTATGACGATGCCCAACTTTTGGGCTCGATCGGAAATCAATAGGGGTAAGAAATTGGACAATCTAGGTTCAAAGGCAGTTCGTTCCTTATAGGAGTGGTTAGTGTATTCCGTAGTTCTAGGGATTGGATTTCACTCAAAACTAACCAAATAACTCCTCCCACCATATTATGATGATGTCCAAGTTCTGAGCACGATCGGAAATCAATAGGGGTAAGAAATTGGACAATTCAGTTTTAAAGGCAGTTCGTTCCTTATAGGAGTGGTTGGTGTATTCCGTAGTTCTAGCGATTGGATTTCACTCAAAACTCACCAAATGACTCCTACCACCATATTATGACGATGCCCAAGTTTTAGGCTCGATCAGAATTCAATGGGGGTAAGAAATTGGACAATTCAGGTTCAAAGGCATATCGTTCCTTATAGGAGTGGTTGGTGTATTCCGTAGTTCTGGCGATTGGATTTCACTGAAAACTCAACAAATGACTCCTCCCACCATATTATCATGAGGCCCAAGTTTTCGGCTCGATCGGAAATCAATAGGGGTAAGAAATTGGACAATTCAGGTTCAAAGGCAGTTCGTTCCGAATTGGAGTGGTTGGTGTATTGCATAGTTCGCATAGTTCTAGCGATTGGATTTCACTCAAAACTCACCAAATGACTCCTCCCACCGTATTATGATGATGCCCAAGTTTTGGCCTCGATCGCAAATCAATAGGGGTAAGAAATTGGACAATTCAGGTTCAAAGGCAGTTCGTTTCTTATAGGAGTGGTTGGTGTATGCCGTAGATCCAGCGATTGGATGTCTCTCCAAACTCACCAAATGACTCCTCCTACCATATTATGATGATGCCCAGGTTTTGGGATCGATCGTAAATCAATAGGGGTAAGAAATTGGACAATTCAGGTTCAAAGGCAGTTCGTTCCTTATAGGCGTGGTTGGTGTATTCCGTAGTTCTAGCGATTGGATTTCACTCAAAACTCACCAAATTACTCCTCCCACCATATTATGATGATGCCCCAGTTTTGGGCTGGATCGGAAATCAATAGGGGTAATAAATTGGACAATTCAGGTTCAAAGGCAGTTCGTTCCTTATAGGAGTAACTGGTGTATTCCGTAGTTCTAGCGATTGGATTTGACTCAAAACTCACCAAATGACTCCTCCCACCATATTATGATGATGCCCAAGTTTTGGTCTCGATCGGAAATCAATAAAGGTAAGAAATTGGACAATTCAGGTGCAAAGGCAGTTCGTTTCTTATAGGAGTGGTTGGTGTATGCCGCAGTTCCAGCTATTGTATTTCACTCAAAACTCACCAAATGACTCCTCCTACCATATTATGATGATGCCCAAGTTTTGGGCTCGATCGGAAATCAATAGGGGTAAGAAATTGGACAATTCAGGTTCAAAGGGAGTTCGTTCCTTATAGGAGTGGCTGGTGTATTCCGTAGTTCTAGCGATTGGATTTCACTCAAAACTCAACAAATGACTCCTCCCACCACAATATGATGAGACCCAAGTGTTGGTCTCGATCGGAAATCCATGGCTGTAAGAAATTGGACAATTCAAGTTCGAATGCAGTTCGTTCCTAATTGGAGTGGTTGGTGTATTGCATAGTTCTAGCGATTGGATTTCACACAAAACTCACCAAATGACTCCTCCCACCATATTATAAAGATGAGAAAGTTTTGGGCTCGATCGGAAATCAATAGGGGTAAGAAATTGGACAATTCAGGTTCAAAGGCAGTTCGTTCCTTGTAGGAGTGGTTGGTGTATTCCGTAGTTCTATCGATTGGATTTCACTCAAAACTCACCAAATGACTCCTCCCACCATATTATGATGATACCGAAGTTTTGGGCTCGATCAGAAATCAATACGGGTAAGAAATTGGGCAATTCAAGTTCGAAGGCAGTTCATTCCGAATTGGAGTGGTTGGTGTACTGCATAGTTCGCATAGTTCTAGCGATTGGAGTGGTTGGTGTATTGCATAGTTCTAGCGATTGGATTTCACTCAAAACTCACCAAATGACTCCTCCCACCATATTATGATGATGCCCAAATTTTGGGCTCGATCGGATATCAATAGGCGTAAGAAATTGGACAATTCAGGTTCAAAGGCAGTTCGTTCCTTATAGGAGTGGTTGGTCTATTCTGTAGTTCTAGCGATTGGATTTCACTCAAAACTCACCAAATGACTCCTCCCCCCATATTATGATGATGCCCAAGTTTTAGGCTCGATCGGAAGTCAATAGGGGTAAGAAATTGGACAATTCAAGTTCATAAGCAGTTAGTTCCTTATGGGAGTGGTTGGTGTATTCCGTAGTTCTAGCGATTTGATTTCACTCAAAACTCACCAAATGACTCCTCCCACCATGTTATGATGATGCCCAAGTTTTGGGCTCGATCGGAAATCAATAGGGGTAAGAAATTGGACAATTCAGGTTTAAAGGCAGTTCGTTCCTTATAGGAGTGGTTGGTGTATCCCGTAGTTCTAGCGATTGGATTTCACTCAAAACTCACCAAATGACTCCTCCCACCACATTATGACGATGCCCAGGTTTTGGGCTCGATTGGAAATCAACAGGGGTAAGAAATTGGACAATTCATGTTCAAAGGCAGTTCATTCCTTGTAGGAGTGGTTGGTGTTTTCCTTAGTTCTAGCGATTGGATTTCACTCAAAACTCACCAAATGACTCCTCCCACCATATTACGATGATGCCCAAGTTTTGGGCTCGATCAGAAATCCATAGGGGTATGAAATTGGACAATTCAGGTTCAAAGGCAGTTCGTTCCTTATTGGAGTGGTTGGTGTATTCCGTAGTTCTAGCGATTGGATTTCGCTCAAAACTCACCAAATGACTCCTCCCACCATATTATGATGATGCCCAAGTTTTGGGCTCGATCGGAAATCAATAGGGGTAAGAAATTGGACAATTCAGGTTCAAAGGCAGTTCGTTCCTTATAGGAGTGGCTGGTGTATTCCGTAGTTCTAGCGATTGGATTTCACTCAAAAGTCACAAAAGGACTCCTCCCACCATATTATGATGATGCCCAAGTTTTGGGCTCGATCGGAAATCAATAGGGGTATGAAATTGGACAATTCAGGTTCAAACGCAGTTCGTTCGTTATTGGAGTGGTTGGTGTATTCCGTAGTTCTAGCGATTGGATTTCACTCAAAACTCACCAAATGACTCCTCCCACCATATTATGATGATGCCCAAGTTTTGGGCTCGATCGGAAATCAATAGGGGTAAGAAATTGGACAATTCAGGTTCAAAGGCAGTTCGTTCCTTATAGGAGTGGCTGGTGTATTCCGTAGTTCTAGCGATTGGATTTCGCTAAAAATTCACCAAATGACTCCTCCAACCATATTATGATGATGCCCAAGTTTTGGGCTCGATCGGAAATAAATAGGGGTATTAAATTGGACAATTCAGGTTCAAAGGCAGTTCGTTCCTTATTGGAGTGGTTGGTGTATTCCGTAGTTCTAGCAATTGGATTTCACTTAAAACTCACCAAATGACTCCTCCCACCATATTATGATGATGCCCAAGTTTTGGGCTCGATCGGAAATCAATAGGGGTAAGAAAGTGGGGAATTCAAGTTCAAAGGCAGTTCATTTATTATAGGAGGGGTTGGTGTATTCCGTAGTTCTAGCGATTGGATTTCACTCAAAACTCACCAAATGACTCCTCCCACCATATAATGATGATGCCCCTGTTTTGGGCTCGATCGGAAATCAATAGGGGTAAGAAATTGGACAATTCAGGTTCAAAGGCAGTTCGTTCCTTATAGGAGTGGCTGGTGTATTCCGTAGTTCTAGAGATTGGATTTCACTCAAAACTCACCGAATGACTCCTCCCACCGTATTATTATGATACCCAAGTTTTGGGCTCGATCGGAACTCAATAGGGGTCAGAAATTGGACAATTCAAGTTCAAAGGCGGTTCGTTCCTTGTAGGAGTGGTTGGTGTATTTCGTAGTTCTAGCAATTGGATTTCACTAAAAACTCACCAAATGACTGCTCCCACCATATTATGATGATGCCCAAGTTTTGGGCTCGATCGGAAATCAATCGGGGTAAGAAATTGGACAATTCAGGTTCAAAGGCAGTTCGTTCCTTATAGGAGTGGTCGGTGTATTCCATAGTTCTAGCGATCGGATTTCCCTCAAAACTCACCAAATGACTCCTCCTCCCACCATATTATGATGATGCCCAAGTTTTGGGCTAGGTCGGAAATCCATAGGGGTAAGAAATTGGACAATTCAAGTTCGAAGACAATTCGTTCCAAATTGGAGTGGTTGGTGCATTGCATAGTTCTAGCGATTGGATTTCACTCAAAACTCACCAAATGACTCCTCCCACCAAATTATGATGATGCCCAAGTTTTGGGCTCGGTCGGAAATCAATAGGGGTAAGAAATTGGACAATTCAGGTTCAAAGGCAGTTCGTTCCTTAGAGGAGTGGCTGGTGTATTCCGTTGTTCTAGCGATTGGATTTCACTCAAAACTCACCAAATGACTCCTACCACATATTATGAAGATGCCCAAGTTTTGGGCTCGATCGGAAATCCATAGGGGTAAGAAATTGGACAATTCAAGTTCAAAGACTGTTCATTCCGAATTGGAGTGGTTGGTGTATTGCATAGTTCTAGCGATTGGATTAAACTCAAATCTCACCAAATGACTCCTCCCACCATATTCTGATGATGCCCAGGTTTGGGATCGATCGGAAATCAATAGGGGTAAGAAATTGTACAATTCAGGTTCAAAGGCAGTTCGTTCCTTATAGGAGTGGTTGGTGTATTCCGTAGTTCTAGCGATTGGATTAAACTCAAAACTCACTAAATGACTCCTCCCACCATATTATGATAATGCCCAAGTTTTGGGCTCGATCGGAAATCAATAGGGGCAAGAAATTGGACAATTCCGGTTCAAAGGCAGTTCGTTCCGTATAGGGGCAGCTGGTGTATTCCGTAGTTCTAGGGACTGGATTTCACTCGAAACTCAGCAAATGACTCCTCCCTCCATATTATGTTGATGCCCAAGTTTTAGGCTCGATCGGAAATCAATAGGGGTAAGAAATTGGAAAATTCAGGTTCAGAGGCAGTTCATTCATTATAGGAGTGGTTGGTGTATTCCGTAGTTCTAGCGATTGGATTTCACTCAAAACTCACCAAATGGCTCCTCCCACCATATTATGATGATGCTCAAGTTTTGGGCTCAATCGGAAATCCATAAGAGTAAGAAATTGGACAATTCATGTTCGAAGGCAGTTCGTTCCTTATAGGAGTGGTTGGTGTATTCCTTAGTACTAGCGATTGGATTTCGCTCAAAACTCACCAAATGACTCCTCCCACCATATTATGATGATGCCCAAGTTTTGGGCTCGATCGGAAATCCATAGGGGTATGAAATTGGACAATTCAAGTTCGAAGACAGTTCGTTCCGAATTGGAGTGGTTGTTGTATTGCATAGTTCTAGCGATTGGATTTCACTAAAAACTAACCAAATGACACCTCCCACCATATTATGATGACGCCCAAGTTTTGGGCTCGATCGGAAATCAATAGGGTTAAGAAATTGGACAATTCAGGTTCAAAGGCAGTTCGTTCCTTATAGGAGTGGTCGGTGTATTCCATAGTTCTAGCGATCGGATTTCCCTCAAAACTCACCAAATGACTCCTCCTCCCACCATATTAGGATGATGCCCAAGTTTTGGGCTAGGTCGGAAATCCATAGGGGTAAGAAATTGGACAATTCAAGTTCGAAGACAGTTCGTTCCAAATTGGAGTGGTTGGTGCATTACTTAGTTCTAGCGATTGGATTTCACTCAAAACTCACCAAATGACTCCTCCCACCATATTATGATGATGCCCAAGTTTTGGGCTCGATCGGAAGTCAATAGGGGTAAGAAATAGGACAATTCAGGTTCAAAGGCAGTTCGTTCCTTAGAGGAGTGGCTGGTGTATTCCGTTGTTCTAGCCATTGGATATCGCTCAAAACTAACCAAATGACTCCTACCACCATATTATGAAGATGCCCAAGTTTTGGGCTCGATCGGAAATCCATAGGGGTAAGAAATTGGACAATTTAAGTTCTAAGACTGTTCATTCCCGAATTGGAGTGGTTGGTGTATTGCATAGTTCTAGCGATTGGATTAAACTCAAATCTCACCAAATGACTCCTCCCACCATATTCTGATGATGCCCAGGTTTGGGATCGATCGGAAATCAATAGGGGTAAGAAATTGTACAATTCAGGTTCAAAGGCAGTTCGTTCCTTATAGGAGTGGTTGGTGTATTCCGTAGTTCTAGCGATTGGATTAAACTCAAAACTCACTAAATGACTCCTCCCACCATATTATGATAATGCCCAAGTTTTGGGCTCGATCGGAAATCAATAGGGGCAAGAAATTGGACAATTCCGGTTCAAAGGCAGTTCGTTCCTTATAGGAGTGGCTGGTGTATTCCGTAGTTCAAGGGATTGGATTTCACTCAAAACTCTCCAAATGACTCCTCCCACCGTATTATGATGATGCCCAAGTTTTGTGCTCGATGGGAAATCGATCGGGGTAAGAAATTGGACAATTCAGGTTCAAACTCAGTTCGTTCCTTATAGGAGTGGTTGGTGTATTCCGTAGTTCTAGCGATTGGATTTCACTCAAAACACACCAAATGACTCCTCCCACCATAATATGATGATGCCCAAGTTTTGGGCTCGATCGGAAATCCATAGGGGTAAGAAATTGGACAATTCAAGTTTCATGGCAGTTCGTTCCGAATTGGAGTGGTTGGTGTATTGCATAGTTCTAGCGATTGGATTTCACTCAAAACATACCAAATAACTCCTCCCACCATATTTTGGTGGTGCCCAAGTTTTGGGCTCGACCGGAAATCAATTGGGGTAACAAATTGTACAATTCAGGTTCAAAGGCAGTTCGTTCCTTATAGGAGTGGCTGGTGTATTCCGTAGTTCTAGCGATTGGATTTCACTCAAAACTCAGCAAATGACACCTCCCACCATATTATGTTGATGCCAAAGTTTTGGGGGTCGATCGGAAATCAATAGGGGTAAGAAATTGGAAAATTAAGGTTCAAAGGCAGTTCATTCCTTATAGGAGTGGTTGGTGTATTCCGTAGTTCTAGCGATTGGATTTCACTCAAAACTCACCAAATGGCTCCTCCCACCATATTATGATGATGCTCAAGTTTTGGGCTCGATCGGAAATCCATAAGAGTAAGAAATTGGACAATTCATGTTCGAAGGCAGTTCGTTCCTTATAGGAGTGGTTGGTGTATTCCTTAGTACTAGCGATTGGATTTCACTCAAAACTCACCAAATGACTCCTCCCACCATATTATGATGATGCCCAAGTTTTGGGCTCGATCGGAAATCCATAGGGGTATGAAATTGGACAATTCAAGTTCGAAGACAGTTCGTTCCGAATTGGAGTGGTTGGTGTATTGCATAGTTCAAGCGATTGGATTTCACTCAAAACTAACCAAATGACACCTCCCACCATATTACGATGATGCCCAAGTTTTGGGCTCGATCGGAAATCAATAGGGGTAAGAAATTGGACAATTCAGGTTCAAAGGCAGTTCGTTCCTTGTAGGAGTGGTCGGTGTATTCCATAGTTCTAGCGATCGGATTTCCCTCAAAACTCACCAAATGACTCCTCCTCCCACCATATTAGGATGATGCCCAAGTTTTGGGCTAGGTCGGAAATCCATAGAGGTAAGAAATTGGACAATTCAAGTTCGAAGACAGTTCGTTCCAAATTGGAGTGGTTGGTGCATTGCATAGTTCTAGCGATTGGATTTCACTCAAAACTCACCAAATGACTCCTCCCACCATATTATGATGATGCCCAATTTTGGGCTCGATCGGAAATCAATAGGGGTAAGAAATTGGACAATTCAGGTTCAAAGGCAGTTCTTTCCTTAGAGGAGTGGATGGTGTATTCTGTTGTTCTAGCGATTGGATTTCACTCAAAACTCACCAAATGACTCCTACCACCATATTATGAAGATGCCCAAGTTTTGGGATCGATCGGAAATCCATAGGGGTAAGAAATTGGACAATTCAAGTTCTAAGACTGTTCATTCCGAATTTGAGTGGTCGGTGTATTGCACAGTTCTAGCGATTGGATTAAACTCAAATCTCACCAAATGACTCCTCCCACCATATTATGATGATGCCCAGGTTTTGGGATCGATCGGAAATCAATAGGGGTAAGAAATTGTACAATTCAGGTTCAAAGGCAGTTCGTTCCTTATAGGAGTGGTTGGTGTATTCCGTAGTTCTAGCGATTGGATTAAACTCAAAACTCACTAAATGACTCCTCCCACCATATTATGATGATGCCCAAGTTTTGGGCTCGATCGGAAATCAATAGAGGTAAGAAATTGGACAATTCAGGTTCAAAGGCAGTTCGTTCCTTATAGGAGTGGTTGGTGTATTCCGTAGTTCAAGGGATTGGATTTCACTCAAAACTCTCCAAATGACTCCTCCCACCGTATTATGATGATGCCCAAGTTTTGTGCTCGATCGGAAATCAATCGGGGTAAGAAATTGGACAATTCAGGTTCAAACGCAGTTCGTTCCTTATAGGCGTGGTTGGTGTATTCCGTAGTTCAAGGGATTGGATTTCACTCAAAACTCTCCAAATGACTCCTCCCACCGTATTATGATGATGCCCAAGTTTTGTGCTCGATCGGAAATCAATCGGGGTAAGAAATTGGACAATTCAGGTTCAAACGCAGTTCGTTCCTTATAGGAGTGGTTGGTGTATTCCATAGTTCTAGCGATTGGATTTCACTCAAAACTAACCAAATGACTCCTCCCACCATATTATGATGATGCCCAAATTTTAGACTCGATCGGAAATGAGTAGGGGTAAAAAATTGGACAATTCAGGTTCAAAGGCAGTTCGTTCCTTATAGGAGAGGTTGGTGGATTCCATACTTTTAGCGATTGGATTTCACTCAAAACTCACCAAATGACTCCTCCCACCATATTATAATGATGCCCAAGTTTTGGGCTCGATCGGAAACCAATAGGGGTTAGAAATTGGACAATTCAGTTTCGAAGGCAGTTCGTTCCTTATAGGAGTGTTTGGTGTATTCCGTAGTTCTAGCAATTGGATTTCACTCAAAACTCACCAAACCACTCCTCCCACCATATTACGATGATGCCAAAGTTTTGGGCTCGATCGGAAATCCATAGGGGTAAGAAATTGGACAATTCATGTTCAAAGGCAGTTCGTTCCATATTGGAGTGGTTAGTGTATTCCGCAGTTCTAGCGATTGGATTTCACTCAAAACTCACCAAATGACTCCTCCCACCATATTATGATGATGCCCAAGTTTTGGGCTCGATCGGAAATCCATAGGGGTAAGAAATTGAACAATTCAAGTTCGAAGGCAGTTCGTTCCGAATTGGAGTGGATGGTGTATTGCATAGTTTTAGCAATTGGATTTCACTCAAAACTCACCAAATGACTCCTCCTACCATATTATGATGATGCCCAAGTTTTCGGATCGATCGGAAATCAATAGGGGTAAGAAATTGGACAATTCAGGTTCAAAGGCAGTTCGTTCCTTATAGGAGTGGTTGGTGTATTCCGTAGTTCTAGCGAATGGATTTCACTGAAAACTCACCAAATGACTCCTCCCACCATATTATGAGGATGCCCAAGTTTTGCGCTCGGTCGGAAATCAATAGGGGTAAGAAAATGGGCTATTCAAATTCAAATGCAGTTCGTTCCTTCCTTATAGGTGTGGTTGGTGTATTCCGTAGTTCTCGCGTTTGGATTTCACACAAAACTCACCAAATGACTCCTACCGCCATATTATGATGATGCCCAAGTTTTGGATTCGATCGGAAATAAAGATGTAAAGGAAATTGGACAATTCAGGTTCAAAGGCAGTTTGTTCCTTATAGGAGTGGTTGGTGTATTGCAAAGTTCTAGCAAATGGATTTCAGTCAAAACTCACCAAATGACTCCTCCTGCCATATTACGATGATGCCCACGTTTTGGGCTCGATCGGAAATCAATTGGGGTAAGAAATTGGGCAATTCAGTCTCAAAGGCAGTTCGTTCCGTATAGGAGTAGTTGGGGGATTCCGTAGTTCTGGCGATTCGATTTCACTCAAAACTCACCAAATGACTACTCCTACCATATTATGATGATTCCCAAGTTTTGGGCTCGGACTAAAATCGATAGGGGTAAGAAATTGGACAATTCAGTTTCAAAGGCATTTCGTTCCTTATAGGAGTGGTTGGTGTATTCCGTAGTTCTAACGATCGGATTTCACTCAAAACTCACCAAATGACTCCATAGGTGTCAGAAATCGGACAATTCAAGTTTTGGGCTCGATCGGAAATCCATAGGTGTCAGAAATCGGACAATTCAAGTTCAAAGGCAATTCGTTCCGAATTGGGGTGGTTGGTGTATTGCATAGTTCTACCAATTGGATTTCACTCAAAACTCTAAAAATGACTCCTCCCACCATATTATGATGATGTCCAAGTTTTAGGCTCGATCGGAAATCAATAGGGGTAAGAATTTGGACAATTCAGGTTCAAAGGCAGTTCGTTCCTTATAGGAGTGGTTGGTGTATTCCGTAGTTCCAGCGATAAGATTTCACTCAAAACTCACCAAACAACTCCTCCCACCATATTATGATGATGCCCAAGATTTGCTCTAGATCGGAAATCCATAGGTGTAAGAAAATGGACAATTCAATTTCAAAGGTAGTTCGTTCCGAATTGGAGTCGTTGGTGTGTTGCATAGTTCTAGCAATTGGATTTCAGTCAAAACTCACCAAATGACTCCTCCCACTATATTTTGACAGTGCCCAAGTTTTGGGCTCGATCCGAAATCCATAGGTGTCAGAAAGTGGACAATTCAGGTTCAAAGGTAGTTCGTTCCTTATAGGAGTGGCTGGTGTATTTTGTAGTTCCAGCGATTGGATTTCACACAAAAATCACCAAATGACTCCTCCCACCATATTATGATGATGCCAAGTTTTGGGTTCGATCGGAAATCAATAGGGGTAAGAAATTGGACAATTCAGGTTCAAAGGCATTTCGTTCCTTAGAGGAGCGGTTGATGTATTCCGTAGTTCTAGCGATTGGATTTCACTTAAAACTCACCAAATGACTCCTCCCACCATATTATGATGATGCCGAAGTTTTGGGCTCGATCGGAAATCCATAGGTGTAAGAAATTGGACAATTCAAGTTCGAAGGCAGTACGTTCCGAATTGGAGTGGTTGGTGTATTGCTTAGTTCTAGCAATTGGATTTCACTCAAAACTCACCAAATGACTCCTCCCACCATATTATGATGATGCCCAACTTCTGGGCTCGATCGGAAATCAATAGGGTTAAGAAATTGGACAATTCAGGTTCAAAGGCATTTCGTTCCTTAGAGGAGCGGTTGGTGTATTCCGTAGTTCTAGCGATTGGATTTCACTCAAAACGCACCAAATAACTCCTCCTACCATATTATGATGATGCCCAAGTTTTGGGCTCGATCGGAAATGCATAGGGGTAAGAAATTGGACAATTCAGGTTCAAAGGCAGTTCGTTCCTTATAGGAGTGGCTGGTGTATTCCGTAATTCTAGCGATTGGATTTCACTCAAAACTCACTAAATGACTCCTCCCACCGTATTATGATGATGCCCAAGTTTTGGGCTCGATTGGAAATCCATGGGGTTAAGAAATTGGACAATTCAGGTTCAAAGGCAGTTCGTTCCTTATAGGAGTGGCTGGTGTATTCCGTTGTTCTAGCAATTGGATTTCACTCAAAAGTCACCAAACGACTCCTCCCACCATATTATGATGATGCCCAAGTTTTGGGCTCGATCGGAAATCAATAGGGGTATGAAATTGGACAATTCAGGTTCAAAGGCAGTTCGTTCCTTATAGGAGTGGGTGGTGTATTCCGTACTTCTAGCGATTGGATTTCACTCTCAACTCACCAAATGACTCATCCCACCATATTATGATGATGGCCAAGTTTTGGGCTTGATCGGAAATCAATGGGGGTAAGAAATTGGACAATTCAGGTTCAAAGGCAGTTCGTTCCTTATTGGAGTGGTTGGTGTATTCCGTAGTTCTAGCGATTGGATTTCACTCAAAACTCACCGAATGACTCCTCCCACCGTATTTTGATGATGTCCCAGTTTTGGGCTCGGTCGGAAATCCATATTGGTACGGAATTTGACAATTCAAGTTCGAAGACTCTTCGTTCCGAATTGGCGTGGTTGGTGTATTGCGTAGTTCTAGCGATTGGTTTTCACTCAGAACTCACCAAATGACTCCCCCCACCATATTATGATGAGGCCCTAGTTTTGGGCTCGATCGGAAATCAATAGGGGTAAGAAATTGGACAATTCAGGTTCAAAGGCAGTTCGTTCCTTATAGGAGTGGCTGGTGTATTCCGTAGTTCTAGGCATTGGATTTCACTCAAAAGTCACCAAATGACTCCTCCCACCATATTATGATGATGCCCAAGTTTTGGGCTCGATCGGAAATCAATAGGGGTAAGAAATTGGACAATTCAGGTTCAAAGGCAGGTCGTTCCTTATAGGAATGGTTGGTGTATTTCGTAGTTCTAGCGATTGTATTTCACTCGAAACTCACCAAATGACTCCTCCCGCCATATTATGATGATGCCTAAGTTTTGGGCTCGATCGGAAATCAGTAGGTGAAAAAATTGGACAATTCAAGTTCAAAGGCAGTTCTTTCCTTATAGGAGTGGTTGGTGTATTCCGTAGTTCTAGCGATTCGGTTTCCCTCAAAACTCACCAAATGACTCCTCCCGCCATATTATGTTGATGCCCAAGTTTTGGGCTCGATCGGAAATCCATAGGGGAAAGAAATTGGACAATTCAAGTTCGAAGGCAGTTCGTTCCGAATTGGAGTGGTTGGTGTATTGCATAGTTCTAGCGATTGGATTTCACTCAAAACTCACCAAATGACTCCTCCCGCCATATTACGATGATGCCCAAGTTTTGGGCTAGATCGGAAATGAATAGGGGTATGAAATTGGACAATTCAGGTTCAAAGGCAGTTCGTTCCTTATTGGAGTGGTTGGGTTATTGCATAGTTCTAGTGATTGGATTTCACTCAAAACTCACCAAATGACTCCTCCCACCATATTATGATGATGCCCAAGTTTTGGGCTCGATCGGATATCCATAGGGGTAAGAAATTGAACAATTCAATTTCGAAGGCAGTTCGTTCCGAATTGGAGTGGTTGGGGTATTGCGTAGTTCTAGCGATTGGATTTCACTCCAAACTCACCAAATGACTCCTCCCACCATATTATGATGATGCCCAAGTTTTGGGTTCAATCGGAAATCCATAGGGGTAAGAAATTGGACAATTCAGGTTCAAAGGCAGTTCGTTCCTTACAGGAGTGGTTGGTGTATTCCGTAGTTCTAGCGATCGGATTTCACTCAAAACTCACCAAATGACTCCTCTCACCATATTATGATCATGCCCAAGTTTTGGGATTGATCGGAAATCAATTGGTGTAAGAAAATGGACAATTCAGGTTCAAAGGATGTTCGTTCCTTAGAGGAGCGGTTGGTGTATTCCGTAGTTCTAGCGATTGGATTTCACTCAAAACCCACCAAATGACTCCTCCCACCATATTATGATGATGCCCAAGTTTTGGGTTCAATCGGAAATCCATAGGGGTAAGAAATTGGAAAATTCAGGTTCAAAGGCAGTTCGTTCCTTACAGGAGTGGTTGGTGTATTCCGTAGTTCTAGCGATCGGATTTCACTCGAAACTCACCAAATGACTACTCCCACCATATTATGACCATGCCCAAGTTTTGGGATCGATCGGAAATCAATTGGGGTAAGAAATTGGACAATTCAGGTTTAAAGGATGTTCGTTCCTTATAGGAGCGGTTGGTGTATTCCGTAGTTCTAGCGATTGGATTTCACTCAAAACTCACCAAATGACTCCTCCCACCATATTATGATGATGCCCAAGTTTTGGGCTCGATCGGAAATTAATCGGGGTAAGAAATTGGACAATTCAGGTTCGAAGGCAGTTCGTTCCTTATAGGAGTGGTTGGTGTATTCCATAGTTCTAACGATCTCACCAAATGACTCCTCCCACCATATTATGATGATGCCCAAGTTTTGGGCTTGATCGGAAATCCATAGGAGTAAGAAATTGGACAATTCAAGTTTGAAGGAAGTTCGTTCCGAATTGGAGTGGTTGGGGTATTGCATAGTTCTAGCGATTCGATTTCACTCAAAACTCACCAAATGACTCCTCCCACCATATTATGATGATGCCCAACTTTTGGGCTCGATCGGAAATTAATCGGGGTAAGAAATTGGACAATTTAGGTTCAAAGGCAGTTCGTTCCTTATAGGAGTGGCTGGTGTATTCCGTAGTTCTAGCGATTGGATTTCACTCAAAACTCACCAAATGACTCCTCCCACCATATTATGATGATGCCCAAGTTTTGGGCTCGATCGGAAATTAATCGGGGTAAGAAATTGGACAATTTAGGTTCAAAGGCAGTTCGTTCCTTATAGGAGTGGCTGGTGTATTCCGTAGTTCTAGCGATTGGATTTCACTCAAAACTCACCAAATGACTCCTCCCACCATATTATGATGATGCCCAAGTTTTGGGCTCAATAGGAAATCCATAGGGGTAAGAAATTGGACAATTCAGGTTCAAAGGCAATTCGTTCCTTATAGGAGAGGTTGGTGTATTCCGTAGTTCTAGTGATCGGATTTCACTCAAAACTCACCAAATGACTCCTCCCACCATATTATAATGATGCCCAAGTTTTGGGCTCGGTCGGAAATCAATAGGGGTAAGAATTTGGACAATTCAGGTTCGAAGGCAGTTCGTTCCGTATAGGAGTGGTTGGTGTATTCCGTAGTTCTAACTATTGGATTTCCCTCAAAACTCACCAAATCACTCCTCCCACCATATTATGATGATGCATAAGTTTTGGGCTCGATCGGAAATCAATAGGGGTAAGAAATTGGACATTTCAGGTTGAAAGGCAGTTCGTTCCTTATAGGAGTGGTTGGTGTATGCCGTAGTTCTAGCGATCGGATTTCACTCAAAACTCACCAAATGACTCCTCCCACCATATTATGATGATGCCCAAGTTTTGGGCACGAACGGAAATCAATAGGGGTAAGAAATTGGACAATTCAGGTTCGAAGGCAGTTGGTTCCGTATAGGAGTGGTTGGTGTATTCCGTAGTTCTAACGATTGGATTTCACTCAAAACTCACCAAATGACTCCTCCCACCATATTATGATGATGCCCAAGTTTTGGGCTCGATTGGAAATCCATAGGAGTAAGAAATTGGACAATTCAAGATTGAAGGAAGTTCGTTCCGAATTGGAGTGGTTGGGGTATTGCATTGTTCTAGCAATTGGATTTCACTCAAAACTCACCAAATGACTCCTCCCACCATATTATGATGATGCCCAAGTTTTGGGTTCGATCGGAAATCAATAGGGGTAAGAAATTGGCCAATTCAGGTTCAAAGGCAGTTCGTTCCATATAGCAGTGGCTGGTGTATTACGTAGTTCTAGCGATTGGATTTCACTGAAAACTCGCCAAATGACTCCTCCCACCATACTATGATGATGCCCAAGTTTTGGGGTCGATCGGAAATCAATAGGGGTAAGAAATTGGACAATTCAGGTTCAATGGCAGTTCGTTCCTTATAGGAGTGGCTGGTGTATTCCGTAGTTCTAGCGATTGGATTTCACTCAAAACTCACCAAATGACTCCTTCACTCAAAACTCACCAAATGACTCCTCCCACCATATTATGATGATGCCCAAGTTTTGGGCTCGATCAGAAATCAATAGGGGTAAGAAATTGGGCAATTCAGGTTCAAAGGCAGTTCGTTCCTTATAGGAGTGGCTGGTGTATTCCGTAGTTCTAGCGATTGGATTTCACTCAAAACTCACCAAATGACTCCTTCACTCAAAACTCACCCAATGACACCTCCCTCCATACTATGATGATACCCAAGTTTTGGGCTAGATCAGAAATCAATAGGGGTAAGAAATTGGGCAATTCAGGTTCAAAGGCAGTTCGTTCCTTATAGGAGTGGCTGGTGTATTCCGTAGTTCTAGCGATTGGATTTCACTCAAAACTCACCAAATGACTCCTTCACTCAAAACTCACCAAATGACTCCTCCCACCATATTATGATGATGCCCAAGTTTTGGGCTCGATCAGAAATCAATAGGGGTAAGAAATTGGGCAATTCAGGTTCAAAGGCAGTTCGTTCCTTATAGGAGTGGCTGGTGTATTCCGTAGTTCTAGCGATTGGATTTCACTCAAAACTCACCAAATGACTCCTTCACTCAAAACTCACCCAATGACACCTCCCTCCATATTATGATGATACCCAAGTTTTGGGCTAGATCAGAAATCAATAGGGGTAAGAAATTGGGCAATTCAGGTTCAAAGGCAGTTCGTTCCTTACAGGAGTGGCTGGTGTATTCCGTAGTTCTAAAGATTGTATTTCACTAAAAACTCACCAAATGACTCCTCCCACCATATTATGGTGATGCCCAACTTTTGGGCTCATCCGGAAATCAATAGGGGTAAGAAATTGGACAATTCAGGTTCAATGGCAGTTTGTTCTTTATAGGAGTGGTTGGTGTATTCCGTAGTTCTAGCGATTGGATTTCACTCAAAACTCACCAAATGACTGCTCCCACCATATTATGATGATGCCCAAGTTTTGGGCTCGATCGGAAATCAATAGGGGTAAGAAATTGGACAATTCAAGTTCGAAGGCAGTTCGTTCCGAATTGGAGTGGTTGGTGTATTGCATAGTTCTAGCGATTGGATTTCACTCAAAACTCACCAAATGACTCCTCCCACCGTATTATGAAGATACCCAACTTTTGGGCTCTATCGGAAATCCGTAGGGGTAAGAAATTGGACAATTCAAGTTCGAAGGTTGTTCGTTCCGAATTGGAGCGGTTGGTGTATTGCATAGTTCTACCTATTGGATTTCACTCAAAACTCACGAAATGACTCCTCCCACCATATTATGATGATGCCCATGTTTTGGGTTCGCTCGGAAATCAATAGGGGTAAGAAATTGGCCAATTCAGGTTCAAAGGCAGTTCGTTCCTTATAGGAGTGGCTGGGGTATTCCGTAGTTCTAGCATTTGGATTTCACTCAAAACTCACCAAATGACTCCTCCCACTATATTATGATGATTCCCAAGTTTTGGGCTCGATCGGAAATCAATAGGGGTAAGAAATTGGACAATTCAGGTTCAAAGGCAGTTCGTTCCTTATAGGAGTGGCTGTTGTATTCCGTAGTTCTAGCGATTGGATTTCTCTCAAAACTCACCAAATGACGCCTCCCACCATATCATGATGATGCCCAAGTTTTGGGCTCGATCGGAAATCCATAGGTGTAAGAAATTGGACAATTCATGTTCGAAAGGAGTTCGTTCCGAATTGGAGTGGTTGGTGTATTGCATAGTTCTAGCGATTGGATTTCACTCAAAACTCACCAAAGGACTCCTCCCACCATATTATGATGATGCCCAAGTTTTGGGCTCGATCGAAAATCAATAGGGGTAAAAAATTGGACAATTCAGGTTCAAAGGCAGTTCGTTCCTTATAGGAGTGGCTGGTGTATTACATAGTTCTAGCGATTGGATTTGACTGAAAACTCACCAAATGACTCCTCCCACCATATTATGATGATGCCCAAGTTTTGGGCTCGATCGGAAATCCATAGGTGCAAGGAATTGGACAATTCAGGTTTGAAGGTAGTTTGTTCCTTAGAGGAGCGGTTGGTGTATTCCGTAGTTCTAGCGATTGGATTTCACTCAAAACTCACCAAATGACTCTTCCCACCATATTATGATGATGCCCAAGTTTTGGGCTCGATCGGAAATCCATAGGGGTAAGAAACTGAACAATTCAAGTTCGAAGGCAGTTCGTTTCGAATTGGAGTGGTTGGTGTTCTGCATAGTTCTAGCGACTGGATTTCACTCAAAACTCACCAAATGACTCCTCCCACCATATTATGATGATGCCCAAGTTTTGGGCTCGATCGGAAATTAATAGGGGTAAGAAATTGGACAATTCAGGTTCAGAGGAAGTTCGTTCCTTACAGGAGTGGCCGGTGTATTCCGTAGTTCTAGCGATTGGATTTCACTCAAAACTCACCAAATGACTCCTCCCACCACATGAAGATCATGCCCAACTTTTGGGTTCGATCGGAAATCAATAGGATTAAGAAATTGGACAATTCAGGTTCAAATGCATTTCGTTCCTTAGGGGAGCGGTTGGTGTATTCCGTAGTTCTAGCGATTGGATTTCACTCAAAACTCACCAAATGACTCCTCCCACCATATCATGATGATGCCCAAGTCTTGGGTTCGATCGGAAATCAATAGGGGTAAGAAATTGGACAATTCAGGTTCAAAGGCATTTCGTTCCTTAGAGGAGCGGTTGGGGTATTCCGTAGTTCTCGCAATTGGATTTCACTCAAAACCCACCAAATGACTACTCCCACCATATTATTATGATGCCCAACTTTTGGGTTCGATCGGAAATCAATAGGGGTAAGAAATTGGACAATTCAGGTTCAAAGGCATTTCGTTCCTTAGAGGAGCGGTTGGTGTATTTCATAGTTCTAGTGATTGGATTTCACTCAAAACTCACCAAATGACTCCTCCCACCATATTATGATGATGCCCAAGTTTTGGGTTCGATCGGAAATCAATAGGGGTAAGAAATTGGCCAATTCAGGTTCAAAGGCAGTTCGTTCCTTATACGAGTGGTGAGTGTATTCCGTAGTTCTAGCGATTGGATTTCACTGAAAAATCACCAAATGACTCCTCACACCATATTATGATGATGCCCAAGTTTTGGGCTCGATCGGAAACCAATAGGGGTAAGAAATTGGACAATTCAGGTTCAAAGGCAGTTCGTTCCTTATAGGAGTGGTTGGTGTATTCCATAGTTCAAGCAATTGGATTTCCCTCAACATTCCCCAAATGACTCCTCCCACCATATTAAGATGATGCACACATTTTGGGCGCGACCGGAAATCCATAGGGGTAAGAAATTGGGCAATTCAAGTTCGACGGCAGTTCGTTCCGAATTGGAGTGGTTGGTGTATTGCATAGTTCTAGCGATTGGATTTCACTCAAAACTCACCAAATGACTCCTCCCACCATATTATGATGATGCCCAAGTTTTGGGCTCGATGTGAAATCCATAGGGGTAAGAAATTGGACAATTCAAGTTCGGAGGCAGTTCGTTCCGAATTGGAGTGGTTGGTGTATTGCATAGTTCTAGCGACTGGATTCTACTCAAAACTCACCAAATGACTTCTCCCACCATATTATGATGATGCCCAAGTTTTAGGCTCGATCGGAAATCAAAACGGGTAAGAAATTGGACAATTCAGGTTCAAAGGCAGTTCGTTCCATATAGGAGTGGCTGGTGTATTCCGTAGTTCTAACAATTGGATTTCGCTAAAACCTCACCAAATGACTCCTCCCACCATATTATGATGATGCCCCAGTTTTGGGTTCGATCGGAAACCAATAGGGGTATGAAATTGGACAATTCAGGTTCAAAGGCAGTTCATTCCTTATTGGAGTCGTTGGTGTATTCCGTAGTTCTAGCGATTGGATTTCACTCAAAACTCACCAAATGACTCCTCCCAACATATTATGATGATGCCCCTGTTTTGGGCACAATCGGAAATCAAAACGGGTAAGAAATTGGACAATTCAGGTTCAAAGGCAGTTCGTTCCATATAGGAGTGGCTGGTGTATTCCGTAGTTCTAGCAATTGGATTTCGCTAAAAACTCACCAGATGACTCCTCCCACCATATTATGATGATGCCCCAGTTTTGGGTTCGATCGGAAATCAATAGGGGTATGAAATTGGAATATTCAGGTTCAAAGCCAGTTCATTCCCTATTGGAGTCGTTGGTGTATTCCGTAGTTCTAGCGATTGGATTTCACTCAAAACTCACCAAATGACTCCTCCCACCATATTATGATGATGCCCCTGTTTTGGGCACAATCGGAAATCAATAGGGGTAAGAAATTGGACAATTCATGTTCAAAGGCAGTTCGTTCCATATAGGAGTGGCTGGTGAATTCCGTAGTTCTAGCAATTGGATTTCGCTAAAAACTCACCAAATGACTCCTCCCACCATATTATGATGATGCCCCAGTTTTGGGTTCGATCGGAAATCAATAGGGGTATGAAATTGGGCAATTCAGGTTCAAAGGCAGTTCATTTCTTATTGGAGTCGTTGGTGTATTCCGTAGTTCTAGCGATTGGATTTCACTCAAAACTCACCAAATGACTCCTCCCACCATATTATGATGATGCCCAAGTTTTGGGCTCGATTGGAAATCCATAGGGGTAAGAAATTGGACAATTCAGGTTCAAAGGCAATTCGTTCCTTATAGGAGTGTTTGGTGTATTTTGTAGTTCTAGCAATTGGATTTCACTCAAAACTCACCAAATGACTCGTCCAACCATATTATGATGATGCCCAAGTTGGGGTTCGATCGGAAATCCATAGGGGTAAGAAATTGGACAATTCAGGTTCAAAGGCAGTTCGTTGCTTATAGGAGTAGCTGGTGTATTCCGTTGTTCTAGAGATTGGATTTCACTCAAAACTCACCAAATGACTCCTCCCTCCATATTATGATGATGCCCAAGTTTTGGGCTGGATCGGAAATCCATAGGGGTAAGAAATTGGACAATTCAAGTTCGTAGGCAGTTCGTTCCGAATTGGAGTGGTTGGTGTATTGCATAGTTCTAGCTATTGGATTTCACTCAAAACTCACCAAATGACTCCTCCCACCGTAGTAAGATGATGCCCAGGTTTTGGGCTAAATCGGAAATCAATAGGGGTAAGAAATTGGACAATTCAGGTTCAAAGGTTGTTCGTTCCGAATTGGAGTGGTTGGTGTATTGCACAGTTCTAGCAATCGGATTTCACTAAAAACTCACCAAATGACTCCTCCCACCATATTATAATGATGCCTAAGTTTTGGGCTCGATCGGAAATCAATAGGGCTAAGAAATTGGACAATACAGGTTCAAAGGAAGTTCGTTCCTTATAGGAGTGGTTGGTGGATTCCGTAGTTCTAGCGATTGGATTTTTCTCAAAACTCACCAAATGACTCCTCCCACCATATTATGTTGATGCCCAAGTTTTGGGCTCGATCGGAAATCAATAGGGGTAAGAAATTGGACAATTCAGGTTCAAAGGCAATTCGTTCCTTATAGGAGTGGTTGGTGTATTCTGTAGTTCTAGCGATTGGATTTCACTCAAAACTCACCAAATGACTCCTCCCACCATATTATGATGATGCCCAAGTTTTGGGCTCGATCGAAAATCAATAGGGGTAAGAAATTGGACAATACAAGTTCAAAGGAAGTTCATTCCTTATAGGAGTGGTTGGTGGATTCCGTAGTTCTAGCGATTGGATTTCACTCAAAACTCACCAAATGACTCCTCCCACCATATTATGATGATGCCCAAGTTTTGGTCTCGATTGGAAATCCATAGGTGTAAGAAATTGGACAATTCAAGTTCAAAGGTAGTTCGTTCCGAATTGGGGTGGTTGGTGTATTGCATAGTTCTAGTGATTGGATTTCACTCAAAACTCACCAAATGACTTCTCCCCCCATATTATGATGATGCCCAAGTTTTGGGCTCGATCGGAAATCAATAGGGGTAAGAAATTGGACAATTCAGGTTCAAAGGCAGTTCGTTCCTTATAGGAGTCGTTGGTGTATTCCGTAGTTCTAGCGATTGGATTTCACTCAAAACTCACAAAATGACTCCTCCAACCATATTATGATGATGCCCAAGTTGGGGCTCGATCGGAAATCAATAGGGGTAAGAAATTGGCCAAATCAGGTTCAAAGGCAATTCGTTCCTTATAGGAGTGGTTGGTGTATTTTGTAGTTCTAGCTATTGGATTTCACTCAAAACTCCCCAAATGACTCCTCCCACCATATTATGATGATACCCAAGTTTTGGGCTCGATCGGAAATCAATATGGTCAAGAAATTGGACAATTCAGATTCAAAGGCAGTTCGTTCCTTATAGGAGTGGTTGGTGTATATTGTAGTTCTTGCAATTGGATTTCACTCAAAACTCACCAAATGAATCCTCCCACCACATTATGATGATGCCCAAGTTTTGTGCTCGATCGGAAATCAATAGGGGTAAGAAATTGGACAATTCAGGTTCAAAGGCAATTCGTTCCTTATAGGAGTGGTTGGTGTATTCTGTAGTTCTAGCAATTGGATTTCACTCAAAACTTACCAAATGACTCCTCCCACCATATTATGATGATGCCCAAGTTTTGGGCTCGATCGAAAATCAATAGGGGTAAGAAATTGGACAATACAGGTTCAAAGGAAGTTCATTCCTTATAGGAGTGGTTGGTGGATTCCGAAGTTCTAGCAATTGGATTTCACTCAAAACTCACCAAATGACTCCTCCCACCATATTATGGTGATGCCCAAGTTTTGGGCTCGATCGGAAGTCCATAGGTGTAAGAAATTGGACAATTCAAGTTGAAAGGCGGTTCGTTTCGACTTGGAGTCGTTGGTGTATTGCATAGTTCTGGCAATTGGATTTCAGTCAAAACACACCAAATGACTCCTCCCACTATATTTTGACAATGCCCAAGTTTTGGGCTCGATCCCAAATCCATAGGTGTCAGAAAGTGGACAATTCATGTTCAAAGGCAGTTCGTTACGAATTGGGGTGGTTGGTGTGTGGCATAGTTCTGGCGATTGGATTTCACTCAAAACTCACCAAATGAATCCTCCCACCACATTATGATGATGCCCAAGTTTTGGTCTCGATTGGAAATCCACAGGTGTAAGAAATTGGACAATTCAAGTTCCAAGGTAGTTCGTTCCGAATTGGGGTGGTTGGTGTATTGCATAGTTCTAGCGATTGGATTTCACTCAAAACTCACCAAATGACTTCTCCCCCCATATTATGATGATGCCCAAGTTTTGGGCTCGATCGGAAATCAATAGGGGTAAGAAATTGGACAATTCAGGCTCAAAGGCAGTTCGTTCCTTATAGGAGTGGCTGGTGTATTCCGTAGTTCTAGCGTTTGGATTTCACTCAAAACTCACCAAATGACTCCTCCCACCAGATTATGATGATGCCCAAGTTTTGGACTCGATCGGAAATCAATAGGGGTAAGAAATTGGACAATTCAAGTTCGAAGGCAGTTCTTTCCATATAGGAGTGGCTGGTGTATTCCTTAGTTCTAGCGATTGGATTTCACTCAAAACTCACCTAATGACTCCTCCCACCATATTATAATGATGCCCAAGTTTTGGGGTCGATCGGAAATCAATATGGGTAAGAAATTGGACAATTCAGGTTCGAAGACAGTTCTTTCCTTATAGGAGTAGCTGGTGTATTCCGCAGTTCTAGCGATTGGATTTCACTCAAAACTCACCAAATGACTCCTCCCACCAGATTATGATGATGCCCAAGTTTTGGGCTCGATCGGAAATCAATAGGGGTAAGAAATTGGACAATTCAAGTTCAAAGGCGTTCGTTCCTTATAGGGGTTGTTAGTGTATTCCGTACTTCTAGCGATTGGATTTCACTCAAAACTCACCAAATGACTCCTCCCACCATAATATGATTATGGCCAAGTTTTGGGCTCGATCAGAAGTCAATAGGGGTAAGAAATTAGACAATTCAGGTTCAAAGGCAGTTCGTTCCTTATAGGAGTGGTTGGTGTATTCCGTAGTTCTAGCGATTGGATTTCACTCAAAACTCACCAAATGACTCCTCCCACCATAATATGATGATGCCCAAGTTTTGGGCTCGATCGGAAATCAATAGGGGTATGAAATTGGACAATTCAGGTTCAAAGGCAGTTCGTTCCTTATAGTAGTGGTTGGTGTATTCCGTAGTTCTAGCGATTGGATTTCACTCAAAACTCAGCAAATGACTCCTCCCACCATATTATGATGATTCCCAAGTTTTGGGCTCGATCGGAAATCCATAGGGGAAAGAAATTGGGCAATTCAAGTTTGATGGCAGTTCGTTCCGAATTGGAGTGGTTGGTGTATTGCATAGTTCTAGCTATTGGATTTCACTCAAAACGCACCAAATGACTCCTCCCACCATATTATGATGATGCCCAAGTTTTGGGCTCGATCGGAAATCAATAGGGGTAAGAAATTGGACAATTCAGGTTCAAAGGCAGTTCGTTCCTTATTGGAGTGGCTGGTGTATTCTGTAGTTCTAGCGATGGGATTTCACTCCAAACTCAGCAAATGACTCCTCCCACCATATTATGATGATGCCCAAGTTTGGGCTCGAACGGAAATCAATTGGGGTAAGAAATTGGACAATTCAAGTTCAAAGGCAGTTCGTTCCTTATTGGAGTGGTTAGTGTATTCCGTAGTTCTAGCGATTGGATTTCACTCAAAACACACAAAATGACTCCTCCCACCATAATATGATTATGGCCAAGTTTTGGGCTCGATCAGAAGTCAATAGGGGTAAGAAATTAGACAATTCAGGTTCAAAGGCAGTTCGTTCCTTATAGGAGTGGTTGGTGTATTCCGTAGTTCTAGCGATTGGATTTCACTCAAAACTCACCAAACGACTCCTCCCACCATATTATGATGATGCCCAAGTTTTGGGCTCGATCGGAAATCAATAGGGGTAAGAAATTGGACAATTCAGGTTCAAAGGCAGTTCGTTCCGAATTGGAGTGGTTGGTGTATTGTATAGTTCTAGCTATTGGATTTCACTCAAAACTCACCAAATGAGTCCTCCCACCATAATATGATGATGGCCAAGTTCTGGGCTCGATCGGAACTCAATAGGGGTAAGAAATTAGACAAATCAGGTTCAAAGACAGTTCGTTCCTTATAGGAGTGGTTGGTGTATTCCGTAGTTCTAGCGATTGGATTTCACTCAAAACTCACCAAATGACTCCTCCCACTATATTGTGATGATGCCCCTGTTTTGGTCTCGATCGGAAATCAATATGGGTATGAAATTGGACAATTCAGGTTCAAAGGTAGCTCGTTCCTTATAGGAGTGGTTGGTGTATTCCGTAGTTCTAGCGATTGGATTTCACTCAAAACTCACCAAATGACTCCTCCCACCATATTATGATGATGCCCAAGTTTTGGGCTCGATCGGAAATCAATAAGGGTAAGAAATTGGACATTTCAGGTTCAAAGGCAGTTCGTTCCGATTTGGAGTGGTTGGTGTATTGCATAGTTCTAGCGATTGGAATTCACTCAAAACTCACCAAATGACTCCTCCCACCATAATATGATGATGGCCAAGTTTTGGGCTCGATCGGAACTCAATAGGGGTAAGAACTTAGACAAATCAGGTTCAAAGACAGTTCGTTCCTTATAGTAGTGGTTGGTGTATTCCATAGTTCTAGCGATTGGATTTCACTCAAAACTCACCAAATGACTCCTCCCTCCATATTATGATGATGCCCAAGTTTTGGGCTCGATCGGAAATCCATAGGGTTAAGAAATTGGACAATTCAAGTTCGAAGGCAGTTCGTCCCTTATAGGAGTGGTTGGTGTATTCCGTAGTTCAAGCGACTGGATTTCACTGAAAACTCACCAAATGACTCCTCCCACCATATTATGATGATGCCCAAGTTTTGGGCTCGATCGGAAATCCATTGGGGTAAGAAATTGGACAATTCAAGTTCGAAGACAGTTCGTTCCGAATTGGAGTGGTTGGTGTATTTCATAGTTGTAGCGATTCGATTTCACTAAAAACTCACCAAATGACTCCTCCCACCATAATATGATGATGGCCAAGTTTTGGGCTCGATCGGAAGTCAATAGGGGCAAGAAATTAGACAAATCAGGTTCAAAGACAGTTCGTTCCTTATAGGAGTGGTTGGTGTATTCCGTAGTTCTAGCGATTGGATTTCACTTGAAACTCAGCAAATGACTCCTCCCACCATATTATGATGATTCCCAAGTTTTGGGCTCGATCGGAAATCCATAGGGGTAAGAAATTTGGCAATTCAAGTTTGATGGCAGTTCGTTCCGAATTGGAGTGGTTGGTGTATTGCATAGTTCTAGCGATTGGATTTCACTCAAAACTCACCAAATGACTCCTCCCACCATAATATGATTATGGCCAAGTTTTGGGCTCGATCAGAAGTCAATAGGGGTAAGAAATTAGACAATTCAGGTTCAAAGGCAGTTCGTTCCTTATAGGAGTGGTTGGTGTATTCCGAAGTTTGAGCGATTGGATTTCACTCAAAACTCACCAAATGACTCCTCCCACCATATTATGATGATGCCCAAGTTTTGGGCTCGATCGGAAATCAATAGGGGTAAGAAATTGGACAATTCAGGTTCAAAGGCAGTTCGTTCCGAATTGGAGTGGTTGGTGTATTGCATAGTTCTAGCGGTTGGATTTCACTCAAAACTCCCCAAATGACTCCTCCCACCATAATATGATGATGGCCAAGTTTTGGGCTCGATCGGAACTCAATAGGGGTAAGAAATTAGACAAATCAGGTTCAAAGACAGTTCGTTCCTTATAGGAGTGGTTGGTGTATTCCGTAGTTCTAGCGATTGGATTTCACTCAAAACTCAACAAATGACTCCTCCCACCATATTATGATGATGCCCATGTTTTGGGCTCGATCGGAAATCAGCAGGGGTAAGAAATTGGACAATTCAGGTTCAAAGGCAGTTCGTTCCTTATAGGAGTGGTTGGTGTATTCCGTACTTCTAGCGATTGGATTTCACTCAAAACTCACCAAATGACTCCTCCCACTATATTATGATGATGCCCCTTTTTTGGTCTCGATCGGAAATCAATAGGGGAAAGAAATTGGACAATTCAGGTTCAAAGGCAGTTCGTTCCTTATAGGAGTGGTTGGGGTATTCCGTAGATCAAGCGATCGGATTTCACTCAAAACTCACCAAGTGACTCCTCCCACCATATTATGATGATGCCCAAGTTTTGGGCTTGATCGGAAATTCATAGGGGTAAGAAATTGGACAATTCAAGTTCGAAGACAGTTCGTTCCGAATTGGAGTGGTTGGTGTATTGCCTAGTTCTAGCGATTAGATTTCACTCAAAAGTCACCAAATGATTCCTCCCACCATATTATGATGATGCCCAAG
Source organism: Prunus yedoensis (assembly GCA_005406145.1). Lineage (NCBI taxonomy): Eukaryota > Viridiplantae > Streptophyta > Magnoliopsida > Rosales > Rosaceae > Prunus > Prunus yedoensis. Next base: position 58,932 of record BJCG01002499.1, read on the forward strand.
TTTTGGAGTCGATCGGAAATCCATAGGGGTAAGAAATTGGACAATTCAAGTTTGATGGCAGTTCGTTCCGAATTGGAGTGGTTGGTGTATTGCATTGTTCTAGCGATTGGATTTCACTCAAAACTCACCAAATGACTCCTCCCACCATATTATGATGATGCACAAGTTTTGGGCTCGGTCGGAAATCAATAGGGGTAAGAGATTGGACAATTCAGGTTCAATGGCAGTTCGTTCCTTATAGGAATGGTTGGTGTATTCCGTAGTTCTAGCGACTGGATTTCACTCAAAACTCACCAAATGACTCCTCCCACCATATTATGATGATGCCCAAATGTTGGGCTCGATCGGAAATCAATAGGGGTAAGAAATTGGACAATTCAGGTTCAAAGGCAGTTCGTTCCTTATAGGAGTGGTTGGTGTATTCCGTTGTTCTAGCGATTGGATTCGACCCAACACTCACCAAATGACTCCTCCCACCATATTATGACGATGCCCAAGTTTTGGGCTCGATCGGATATCCATAGGGGTAAGAAATTGGACAATTCAAGTTCGAAGACTGTTCGTTCCGAATTGGAGTGGTTGGTGTATTGCATAGTTCTAGCGATTGGTTTTCACTCAAAACTCACCAAATGACTCCTCCCACCATATTATGATGATGCCCAGGTTTTGGGTTCGATCGGAATTCAATAGGGGTAAGAAATTGGACAATTCAGGTTCAAAGGCAGTTCGTTCCTTATAGGAGTGGCTGGTGTATTACGTAGTTCTAGCGACTGGATTTCACTCAAAACTCACCAAATGACTCCTCCCACCATGTAATGATGATGCCCAAGTTTTGGGCTCGATCGGAAATCCATAGGGGTAAGAAATTGGACAATTTAAGTTCGAAGGCAGTTCTTTCCGACTTGGAGTGGTTGGTGTATTGCATAGTTCTAGCGATTGGATTTCACTCAAAAGTCACCAAATGACTCCTCCCACCATATTATGATGATACCCAAGTTTTGGGTTCGATTGAAAATCAGTAGGGGTATGGAATTGGTCAATTCAGGTTCAAAGGCAATTCGTTCCTTATTGGAGTGGTTGGTGTATTCCGTAGTTCTAGCGATTGGATTTCACTCGAAACTCACCAAATGACTGCTCCCACCATATTATGATGATGCCCAAGTTTTGGGCTCGATCGGAAATCTATAGGGGTAAAAAATTGGACAATTCAGGTTCAGAGGCACTTCGTTCCTTATAGGAGTGGTTGGTGTATTCCGTAGTTCTAGCTATTGGATATCACTCAAAACTCACCAAATGACTCCTCTCGCCATATTATGATCATGCCCAAGTTTTGGGGTCGATCGGAAATCCATAGGGGTATGAAATTTGACAATTCAAGTTCGAAGGCAGTTCGTTCCGAATTGGAGTGGTTGGTGTATTGCATTGTTCTAGCGATTGGATTTCACTCAAAACTCACCAGATGACTCCTCCCACCATATTATGATGATGCCCCTGTTTTGGGCTCAATCGGAAATCAATAGGGGTAAGAAATTTGACAATTCTGGTTCAAAGGCAGTTCGTTCCTTATAGGACTAGCTGGTGTATTCCGTAGTTCTACAGATTGGATTTCACTCAAAACTCACCCAATGACTCCTCCCACCATATTATGATGATGCCCAAGTTTTGGGCTCGATCGGAAATCAATAGGGGTAAGAAAGTGGACAATTCAGGTTCAAAGGCAGTAAGTTCCTTACAGGAGTGGTTGTTGTATTCCGTAGTTCTAGCGATTGGATTTCACTCAAAACTCACCAAATGACTCCTCCCACCATATTATGATGATGCCCAAGTTTTGGGCTCGATTGGAAATCCATAGGGGTAAGAAATTGGACAATTCAAGTTCGAAGGCAGTTCGTTCCGAATTGGAGTGGTTGGTGTATTGCATAGTTCTAGCGATTGGATTTCACCCTAAACTCTCCAAATGACTCCTCCCACCATATTATGATGATGCCCAAGTTTTGGGCTCGATCAGAAATAAATAGGTGTAAGAAATTGGACAATTCAAGTTCAAAGGCATTTCGTTCCGAATTGGAGTGGTTCGAGTATTGCATAGTTCTAGCAATTGGATTTCACTCAAAACTCACCAAATGACTCATCCCACCATATTATGATGATGCCCAAGTTTTGGGCTCGATCGGAAATCCATAGGGGTAAGAAATTTGACAATTCAAGTTCGAAGGCAGTTCGTTCCGAATTGGAGTGGTTGGTATTGCATAGTTCTAGCGATTAGATTTCACTCAAAACTCACCAAATGACTCCTCCCACCATATTATGATGATTCCTTGTTTTGGGCTCGATCGGAAATCAATAGGGGTAAGAAATTGGACAATTCAGGTTCAAAGGCAGTTCGTTCCTTATAGGAGTGGCTGGTGTATTCCGTAGTTCTAGCGATTGGATTTCACTCAAAACTCACCGAATGTCTCCTCCCACCGTATTATGATGATACCCAAGTTTTGGGCTCGATCGGAAATCAATAGGGGTAAGAAATTGGACAATTCACGTTCAAAGGCAGTTCGTTCCTTATAAGAGTGGCTGGTGTATTCCGCAGTTCTAGCGATTGGATTTCGCTAAAAACTCACCAAATGACTCCTCCCACCAAATTATGATGATGCCCAAGTTTTGGGCTCGATCGGAAATCAATAGGGGTAAGAAAGTGGGCAATTCAGGTTAAAAGGCAGTTCATTCCTTATAGGAGTGGTTGGTGTATTCCGTAGTTCTAGCGATTGGATTTCACTAAAAACTCACCAAACGACTCCTCCCACCATATTACGATGATGCCCAAGTTTTGGGCTCGATCGGAAATAAACAGGTGTAAGAAATTGGACAATTCAAGTTCAAAGGCATTTCGTTCCGAATTGGAGTGGTTCGAGTATTGCATAGTTCTAGCAATTGGATTTCACTCAAAACTCACCAAATGACTCATCCCACCATATTATGATGATGCCCAAGTTTTGGGCTCGATCGGAAATAAATAGGTGTAAGAAATTGGACAATTCAAGTTTAAAGGCAGTTCGTTCCGAATTGGAGTGGTTGGTGTATTGCATAGTTCTAGCGATTGGATTTCACTCAAAACTCACCAAACGACTCCTCCCACCATATTATGATGATGCCCAAGTTTTGGGCTCGATCGGAAACCAATAGGGGTTAGAAATTGGACAATTCAATTTCAATGGCAGTTCGTTCCTTATAGGAGTGTTTGGTGTATTCCGTAGTTCTAGCGATTGGATTTCACTCAAAACTCACCAAACGACTACTCCCAACATATTACGATGATGCCCAAGTTTTGGGCTCGATCGGAAATAAATAGGTGTAAGAAATTGGACAATTCAAGTTCAAAGGCAGTTTGTTCCGAATTGGTGTGGTTGGTCTATTGCATAGTTCTAGCGATTGGATTTCTCTTAAAACACACTAAATGACTCCTCCCACCATATTATGATGATGCCCAAGTTTTGGTCTCGATCGGAAATCCATAGGTGTAAGAAATTGGACAATTCAAGTTCGAAGACGGTTCGTTACGAATTGGAGTGGTTGGTGTATTCCGTAGTTCTAGCGATTGGATTTCACTCAAAACTCACCAAATGACTCCTCCCATCAAATTACATTGATGCCCAAGTTTTGGGCTCGATCGAAAATCCATAGGTGTAAGAAATAGGACAATTCAAGTTCAAAGGCAGTTCGTTGCGAATTGGAGTGGTTGGTGTATTCCGTAGTTCTAGTGATTAGATTTCACTCAAAACATACCAAATGACTCCTCCCACCACATTATGATAATGCCCAGGTTTTGGGCTCGAACGGAAATCAATAGGGGTAAGAAATTGGACAATTCATGTTCAAAGGCACTTCGTTCCTTAGAGGAGCGGTTGGTGTATTCCGTAGTTCTAGCAATTGGATTTCACTCAAAACTCACCAAATGACTCCTCCCACCATATTATGATGATGCCCAAGTTTTGGGCTCGCTCGGAAATCAATAGGAGTAAGAAATTGGACAATTCAGGTTTAAAGGCAGTTCGTTCCTTATAGGAGTGGCTGGTGTATTCCGTAGTTCTAGCGATTGGATTTCACTCAAAACTCACCGAATGACTCCACCCACCATATTATGATGATGCCCAAGTTTTGGGCTCGATCGGAAATTAATAGTTGTAAGAAATTGGACAATTCAAGTTCAAAGGCAATTCGTTCCTTATTGGAGTGGTTGGTGTATTCCGTAGTTCTAGCGATTGGATTTCACTCAGAACTCACCAGATTACTCCTCCCACCGTATTATGTTGATGCCCAAGTTTTGGGCTCGATCGGAAATCAATAGGGGTAAGAAATTGGACAATTCAGGTTCAGAGGCAGTTCGTTCCTTATAGGAGTGGTTGGTGTATTCCGTAGTTCTAGCAATTGGATTTCACTCAAAACTCACCAAATGACTCCTCCCACCATATTATGATGATGCCCAAGTTTTGGGCTCGCTCGGAAATCAATAGGAGTAAGAAATTGGACAATCCAGGTTTAAAGGCAGTTCGTTCCTTATAGGAGTGGCTGGTGTATTCCGTAGTTCTAGCGATTGGATTTCACTCAAAACTCACCGAATGACTCCACCCACCATATTATGATGATGCCCAAGTTTGGGCTCGATCGGAAATTAATAGTTGTAAGAAATTGGACAATTCAGGTTCAAAGGCAGTTCGTTCCTTATAGGAGTGGCTGGTGTATTCCGTAGTTCTAGCGATTGGATTTCACTCAAAACTCACCAAATGACTCCTCCTACCATATTATGATGATGCCCAAGTTTTGGGCTCTATCGGAAATCAATTGGGGTAAGAAATTTGACAATTGAAGTTCATAGGCTGTTCGATCCTTATAGGAGTGGTTGCTGTATTCCGTAGTTCTAGCAATTGGATTTCACTCAAAACTCACCAAATGACTCCTCCCACCATGATATGATGATGCCCAAGTTTTGGGCTCGATCGAAAATCAATAGGGGTAAGAAATTGGGCAATTCAGGTTCAAAGGCAGTTCGTTCCTTATAGGTGTGGTTGGTGTATTCTGTAGTTCTAGCGATTGGATTTCACTCAAAACTCACCAAATTACTTCTCCCACCATATTATGATGACGCCCAAAGTTTTGGGCTCGATCGGAAATCAGTACGGGTAAGAAATTGGGCAATTCAGGTTCAAAGGCAGTTCATTCCTTATAGGAGTGGCTGGTGTATTCCGTAGTTCTAGCGATTGGATTTCTCTCAAAACTCACAAAATGACTCCTCCCACCATATTACGATGATGCCCAACTTTTGCGCTCGATCGGAAATCAATAGGGGTAAGAAATCTGACAATTCAGGTTCATAGGATGTTCGATCCCTATAGGAGTGGTTGCTGTATTCCGTAGTTCTAGCGATTGGAATTCACTCAAAACTCACCAAGTGACTCCTCCCACCATATTATGATGATGCCCAAGTGTTGGGCTCGATCGGAAATCCATAGGGGTAAGAATTGGACAATTCAAGTTCGAAGGTAGTTCGTTCCGAATTGGAGTGGTTGATGTATTGCATAGTTCTAGAGATTGGATTTCACTCAAAACTCACCAAATGACTCCTTCCTCCATATTATGTTGATGCCCAAGTTTTGGGCTGGATCGGAAATCCGTACGGGTAAGAAATTGGACAATTCAAGTTCAAAGGCAGTTCGTTGCGTATAGGAATGGCTGGTCTATTCTGTAGTTCTAGCGATTGGATTTCACTCAAAACTCACCAGATGACTCCTCCCACCGTATTATGTTGATTCCGAAGTTTTGGGCTCTATCGGAAATCAATAGGGGTAAGAAATTGGACAATTCAGGTTCAAAGGCTGTTCGTTCCTTATAGGAGTGGTTGCTGTATTCCGTAGTTCTAGCGATATAATTTCACTCAAAACTCATCAAATGACTCGTCGCACCATATTATGATGACGCCCAAGTTTTGGGCTCGATCGGAAATCAGTAGGGGTAAGAAATTGGACAATTCAGGTTCAAAGGCAGTTCGTTGCTTATTGGAGTGGCCAGTGTATTCCGTAGTTCTAGCGATTGGATTTCACTCAAAACTCACCAAATGAGTCCTCCCACCATATTATGATGATGCCCAAGTTTTGGGCTCGATCGGAAATCCATAAGGGTAAGAAATTGGACAATTCAAGTTCGAAGGCAGTTCGTTCCGAATTGGAGTGGTTGATGTATTGCATAGTTCTAGAGATTGGATTTCACTCAAAACTCACCAAATGACTCCTCCCTCCATATTATGATGATGCCCAAGTTTTGGGCTCAATCTGAAATCAATAGGGGTAAGAAATTGGACAATTCAGGTTCAAACGCAGTTCGTTCCTTTTGGGAGTGGTTGGTGTATTCTGTAGTTCTAGCGATTGGATTTCACTCAAAACTCACCAAATGACTCCTCCCACCATATTATGATGACGCCCAAGTTTTGGGCTCGATCGGAAATCCGTTGGGGTAAGAAATTGGACAATTCAAGTTCTAACGCAGTTCGTTCCGAATTGGAGTGGTTGGTGTATTGCATAGTTCTAGCGATTGGATATCACTCAAAACTCATCAAATGACTCCTCCCACCATATTATGATGATGCCCAAGTTTTGGGCTCGATCGGAAATCAATAGGGGTAAGAAATTGGACAATTCAGGTTCAAAGGCAGTTCGTTCCTTATAGGAGTGGTTGGTGTATTCCGTAGTTCTAGTGATTGGATTTCACTCAAAACTCACCAACTGACTCCTCCCACCATATTATGATGATGCCCAAGTTTTTGGCTCAATCGGAAATCAATAGGGGTAAGAATTCTGACAATTCAGGTTCATAGGCTGTTTATTCCTTATAGGAGTGGTTGCTGTATTCCGTAGTTCTAGTGATTGGAATTCACTCAAAACTCACAAAATGACTCCTCCCACCATATTATGATGATGCCCAAGATTTGGGCACGATCGGGAATCAATAGGGGTAAGAAATTGGACAATTCATGTTCAAAGGCAGTTCTTTCCTGATAAGAGTGGTTGGTGTATTCCATAGTTCTAGCGATTGGAATTCACTCAAAACTCACCAAATGACTCCTCCCTCCATATTATGATGATGCCCAAGTTTTGGGCTGGACCGGGAATCCATAGGGGTAAGAAATTGGACAATTGAAGTTCGAAGGCAGTTCGTTCCGAATTGGAGTGTTTGGTGTATTGCATAGTTCTAACGATTGGATTTCACTCAAAACTCACCAAATGGCTCCTCCCACCGTATTATGATGATGCCCCTGTTTTGGGCTCGATCGGAAATCAATAGGGGTAAGAAATTGGACAATTCAGGTTCAAAGGCAGTTCGTTCCTTATAGGAGTGGTTGGTGTATTCCGTAGTTCTAGCGATTGGATTTCACTCAAAACTCACCAAATGACTCCTCCCACCATATTATGATGATGCCCAAGTTTTGGGCTCGATCGTAGATCCATAGGGGTAAGAAATTGGACAATTGAAGTTCGAAGGCAGTTCGTTCCGAATTGGAGTGGTTGGTGTATTGCATAGTTTTAGCTATTGGATTTCATTCAAAAGTCACCAAATGGCTCCTCCCACCATAATATGATGATGCCCCTGTTTTGGGCTCGATCGGAAATCCATAGGGGTAAGAAATTGGACAATTGAAGTTTCGAAGGCAGTTCGTTCCGAATTGGAGTGGTTGGTGTATTGCATAGTTCTAGCTATTGGATTTCACTCAAAACTCACCAAATGGCTCCTCCCACCATATTATGATGATGCCCCTGTTTTGGGCTCGATCGGAAATCAATAGGGGTAAGAAATTGGACAATTCAGGTTCAAAAGCAGTTCGTTGCTTATAGGAGTGGCCATTGTATTCCGTAGTTCTAGCAATTGGATTTCACTCAAAACTTACCAGATCACGCCTCCCACCGTATTATGTTGATGCCCAAGTTTTGGGCTCGATCGGAAATCAATAGGGGTAAGAAATTGGACAATTCAGGTTCAAAGGCAGTTCGTTCCTTATAGGAGTGGTTGGTGTATTCCGTAGTTCTAGCGATTGGATTTCACTCAAAACTCACCAAATGACTCCTCCCACCATATTATGATGATGCCCAAGTTTTGGGCTCGATTGGAAATCCATAGGGTAAGAAATTGTTTGTGCCTAATAAATCACGGCCATAAATTGGCCAAGGGAACTTCTCTTCTCAGCCTCAACTGAAACGCAGCGTTTTAGCGTTTTGTCAGGGTGTTTAGCTTTCCGGAGAAACAGAAAAATCACCAAGGCATGGTTATCTCGGCCAAGGCTGTAGGCCAAGGCCGAGATCGAACAAGGTCACGACCAAAGACATTAAAGTTAGATCATCACGTGACAGCAGGGTCCCACGCTCCATTTAATGAAGCAAGGTCTCTGTTTATTACAGCAAACCCACTGGCCAAGAATGCGCATTTAATGCGCGAGGGAAGGTGGGAAGTGATTGGAGTCAGGATTTGGTGACAGGGATCAAGAGTGATTAGACGCCAATATTCTCACAAAGCTCTTTGCAGCTTGAGAGATTAGATAATTGGCTATCAGAGCAATAAATGCGTCTCCACGGCCAGAAGCGCAGAACCCACGATCAGGGCGGCGGCCGAGATTCACCGGGATTCATGGGGTCACACCACCATACTTCACGATCCCAAATGTCGATTAGACTGCCCACTTGGCGTAATCAGGCTCCACCATGCAGATTTTCAGCCTCGATTACCCCTCCAGGAGCTTTGCCTATAAATACAAGACTCAGAACTACTTTCAAAGGGTTCAAACACCAAACAAAAGCCTCCCACGGAGCAACTTATATTTTCCTGTAATGCACTTTCAATATCTTTACTTGCTTTTCTAGGAGTAGTGTTAGTTTGTAAGGAAAATCCATTCATCAATATATCAAACGACCCTTGATTTTCAAGGCGCCGGAGCACCACCCTTGTTATTCGCTCACTCACCCCATATATCATACGACCGCCGCTCATTGAGTAGCGCGCCGGAGCACCGCCCTAAAACCCACCAAACATCACCACTCAACGGCCTTGTAGTTCAGGCCGTGAACCTTACAGCCGAGACTAGTTCCTCTCTCGGCTACAATCGTTTGATTAGAAGACGAGTCCAGACAGGCGCACTATCTAAACACTTTCACCCGCTTCAAAACATCTCGACGCACGGTAGACCGTGCTGGCACGCCCGCGCACAAACGCACCCCATCCAAAAGCAGGAAACCGCGTGTTAACGCAAATCCCCTCGGCCCGGAACCCCAGGCCGTGAGATTTGCGCGGCAGATAGAAATTGGACAATTCAAGTTCGAAGGCAGTTCGTTCCGAATTGGAGTGGTTGGTGTATTGCATAGTTCTAGCGATTGGATTTCACTCAAAACACACCAAATGACTCCTCCCCCCATAATATGATGATGCCCAAGTTGGGGCTCGATCGGAAATCAATAGGGATAAGAAATTGGACAATTCAGGTTCAAAGGCAGTTCGTTGCTTATCGGAGTGGCTGGTGTATTCCGTAGTTCAAGCGATTGGATTTCACTCAAAACTCACCAAATGACTCCTCCAACCATATTATGATGATGCCCAAGTTGGGGCTCAATCGGAAATCAATAGGGGTAAGAAATTGGACAATTCAGGTTCAAAGGCAGTTCGTTGCTTATAGGAGTGGCTGGTGTATTCCGTAGTTCTAGCGATTGGATTTCACTCAAAACTCACAAAATGAGTCCTCCCACCATATTATGATGATGCCCAAGTTTTGGGCTCGATCGGAAATCCATAGGGGTAAGAAATTGGACAATTCAAGTTCGAAGGCAGTTCGTTCCTAATTCGAGTGGTTGATGTATTGCGTAGTTCTAGAGATTGGATTTCACTCAAAACTCACCAAATGACTCCTCCCACCATATTATGGTGATGCCCAAGTTTTGGGCTGGATTGGAAATCCATACGGGTAAGAAATTGGACAATTCAAGTTCGAAGGAAGTTCGTTCCGAATTGGAGTGGTTGGTGTATTGCATAGTTCTAGCTATTGGATTTCACTCAAAACTCACCAAATGGCTCCTCCCACCATATTATGATGATGCCCCTGTTTTGGGCTCGATCGGAAATCAATAGGGGTAAGAAATTGGACAATTCAGGTTCAAAGGCAGTTCGTTGCTTATAGAAGTGGCTGGTGTATTCCGTAGTTCTAGCGATTGGATTTCACTCAAAACTCACCAGATGACTCCTCCCACCGTATTATGTTGATTCCCAAGTTTTGGGCTCTATCGGAAATCAATAGGGGGAAGAAATTGGACAATTCAGGTTCAAAGGCTGTTCGTTCCTTATAGGAGTGGTTGCTGTATTCCGTAGTTCTAGCGATTGGATTTCACTCAAAACTCATCAAATGACTCCTCCCACCATAATATGATGATGCCCAAGTTTTGGGCTCGATCGGAAATCAATAGGGGTAAGAAATTGGACAATTCAGGTTCAGAGGCAGTTCGTTCCTTATAGGAGTGGTTGGTGTATTCCGTAGTTCTAGCGATTGGATTTCACTCAAAATTCACCAAATGACTCCTCCCAACATATTATGATGATGCCCAAGTTTTGGGCTCGATCGGAAATCCATAGGGTTAAGAAATTGGACAATTGAAGTTCGAAGGCAGTTCGTTCCGAATTGGAGTGGTTGGTGTATTGCATAGTTCTAGCTATTGGATTTCACTCAAAACTCACCAAATGGCTCCACCCACCACATTATGATGATGCCCCTGTTTTGGGCTCGATCGGAAATCAATAGGGGTAAGAAATTGGACAATTTAGGTTCAAAGGCACTTCGTTGCTTATAGGAGTGGCCGGTGTATTCCGTAGTTCTAGAGATTGGATTTCACTCAAAACTCACCAGATGACTCCTCCCACCGTATTATGTTGATGCCCAACTTTTGGGCTCGATCGGAAATATATAGGGGTAAGAAATTGGACAATTCATGTTCAAAGGTTGTTCGTTCCTGATAGGAGTGGTTGCTGTATTCCATAGTTCTAGCGATTGGATTTCACTCAAAACTCACCAAATGACTCCTCCCACCATATTACGATGATGCCCAAGTTTTGGGCTTGATCGGAAATCCATTGGGTAAGAAATTGTACAATTGAAGTTCGAAGGCAGTTCGTTCCGAATTGGAGTGGTTGGTGTATTGCAGAGTTCTAGCTATTGGATTTCCCTCAAAACTCACCAACTGGCTCCTCCCACCATATTACGATGGTGCCCCTGTTTTGGGCTCGATCGGAAATCAATAGGGGTAAGAATTGGACAATTCAAGTTCAAAGGCACTTCGTTGCTTATAGGAGTGGCCGGTGTATTCCGTAGTTCTAGCGATTGGATTTCACTCAAAACTCACCAGATGACTCCTCCCACCATATTATGTTGATGCCCAAGTTTTGGGCTCGATCGGAAATATATATGGGTAAGAAATTGGACAATTCAGGTTCAAAGGCTGTTCGTTCCTGATAGGAGTGGTTGCTGTATTCCACAGTTCTAGCGATTGGATTTCACTCAAAACTCACCAAATGACTCCTCTCACCATATTATGATGATGCCCAAGTGTTGGGCTCGATCGGAAATCAATAGGGGTAAGAAATTGGACAATTCAGGTTCAAAGGCAACCCGTTCCTTACAGGAGCGGTGGGTGTATTCCGTAGTTCTAGCGATTGGATTTCTCTCAAAACTCACCAAATGAGTCCTCCAACCATATTATGATGATGCCCAAGTTTTGGCTCGATCGGAAATCCATAGGGGTAAGAAATTGGACAATTCAAGTTTGAAGGCAGTTCGTTCCGAATTGGAGTGGTGATTTATTGCATTGTTCAAGAGATTGGATTTCACTCAAAACTCACCAAATGACTCCTCCCTCCATATTATGATGATGGCCAAGTTTTGGGCTGGATCGGAAATCCATACGGGTAAGAAACTGGACAATTCAAGTTCGAAGGAAGTTCGTTCCGAATTGGAGTGGTTGGTGTATTGCATAGTTCTAGCTATTGGATTTCACTCAAAACTCACCAAATGGCTCCTCCCACCATATTATGATGATGCCCCTGTTTTGGGCTCGATCGGAAATCAATAGGGGTAAGAAATTGGACAATTCAGGTTCAAAAGCAGTTCGTTGCTTATAGGAGTGGCCATTGTATTCCGTAGTTCTAGCAATTGGATTTCACTCAAAACTCACCAAATGACTCCTCCCACCATATTATGATGATGCCCAAGTTTTGGGCTCGATCGGAAATCAATAGTGGTAAGAAATTGGACAATTCAGGTTCAGAGGCAGTTCGTTCCTTATAGGAGTGGTTGGTGTAGTCCGTAGTTCTAGCGATTGGATTTCACTCAAAACTCACCAAATGACTCCTCCCACCATATTATGATGATGCCCAAGTTTTGGGCTCGATTGGAAATCCATAGGGGTAAGAAATTGGACAATTCAAGTTCGAAGGCAGTTCGTTCCGAATTGGAGTGGTTGGTGTATTGCATAGTTCTAGCGATTGGATTTCACTCAAAACTCACCAAATGACTCCTCCCACCATATTATGATGATGCCCAGGTTTTGGGCTCGCTCGGAAATCAATAGGAGTAAGAAATTGGACAATTCATGTTTAAAGGCAATTCATTCCTTATAGGAGTGGCTGGTGTATTCCGTAGTTCTAGCGATTGGATTTCACTCAAAACTCACCAAATGACTCCTCCCACCATATTATGACGATGCCCAAGTTTTGGGCTCGATCAGAAATCCATATTGGTAAGAAATTGGACAATTCAAGTTCGAAGGCAGTTCGTTCCGAATTGGAGCGGTTGGTGTATTGCGTAGTTCTAGCATTTGGATTTCACTCAAAACATACCAAATGACTCCTCCCAACATATTATGATGATGCCCAAGTTTTGGGCTCGATCGGAAATCAATAGGCAGTTCGTTGCTTATCGGAGTGGCCGGTGTATTCCGTAGTTCTAGCTATTGGATTTCACTCAAAACTCACCAGATGACTCCTCCCACCGTATTATGTTGATGCCCAAGTTTTGGGCTCGATCGGAAATATATAGGGGTAAGAAATTGGACAATTCAGATTCAAAGGCTATTCGTTCCTTATAGGAGTGGTTGCTGTATTCCATAGTTCTCGCGATTGGATTTCGCTCAAAACTCATCAAATGACTCCTCTCACCATATTATGACGATGCCCAAGTTTTGGGCTCGATCGGAAATCAATAGGGGTAAGAAATTGGACAATTCCAGTTCAAAGGCAACCCGTTCCTTATAGGAGCGGTGGGTGTATTCCGTAGTTCTAGCGATTGGATTTCACTCAAAACTCACCAAATGACTCCCCCCACCATATTATGATGTTGCCCAAGTTTTGGCCTCGATCGGAAATCAATAGGGGTAAGAAATTGGACAATTCAGGTTCAAAGGCAGTTCGATCCTTATAGGAGTGGTTGGTGTATTCCGTAGTTCTTGCGATTGGATTTCACTCAAAACTCACCAAATGACTCCTCCCACCATATTATGATGATGCCCAAGTTTTGCGCTCGATCGGAAATCCATATGTGTAAGAAATTGGACAATTCAAGTTCGAAGGCAGTTCGTTCCGAATTGGTGTGGTTGGTGTATTGCATAGTTCTAGCGATTGGAATTCACTCAAAACTCACCAAATGACTCCTCCCACCATATTATGATGATGCCCAAGTTTTGGCCTCGATCGTAAATCCATAGGGGTAAGAAATTGGACAATTCAAGTTCGAAGGCAGTTCGTTCCGAATTGGAGTGGTTGGTGTATTGCATAGCTCTAGCGATTGGATTTCACTCAAAACTCACCAAATGACTCCTCCCACCCTATTATGATGATGCCCAAGTTTTGGCCTCGATCGGAAATCAAAAGGGGTACGAAATTGGACAATTCAGGTTCAAAGGCAGTTAGTTCCTTATAGTAGTGATTGGTGTATTCTGTAGTTCAAGCGATTGGATTTCACTCAAACTCACCAAATGACCTCCTCCCACCATATTATGATGATGCCCAAGTTTGGGCTCGATCGGAATCAAAAGGGGTAAGAAATTGGACAATTCAGGTTGAAAGGCAGTACGTTACGAATTGGAGTGGTTGGTGTATTACACAGTTCTAGCAATTGGATTTCATTCAAAACTCACCAAATGACTCCTCCCACCATATTACGATGATGCCCAAGTTTTGGCCTTGATCGGAAATCAGTAGGGGTTAGAAATTGGACAGTTCAAGTTCAGAGGCAGTTCGTTCCTTATAGGAGAGGTTGGTGTTTTCCGTAGTTCTAGCGATTGGATTTCACTCAAAACTCACCAAACGACTCCTCCCACCATATTATGATGAGGCCCAAGTTTTGGACTCGATCAGAAATCCATAGGTGTAAGAAATTGGACAATTCAAGTTCGAAGGAAGTTCGTTTCGAATTGGAGTGATTGGTGTATTGCATAGTTCTAGCGATTGGATTTCACTCAAAACTCACCAAATGACTCCTCCCACCATATTATGATGATGCCCAAGTTTTGCGCTCGATCGGAAATCCATATGTGTAAGAATTGGACAGTTCAACTTCGTAGGAATTTTGTCCGAATTGGAGTGGTTGGTGTGTTGCACAGTTCTAGCGATTGGATTTCACTCAAAACTCACCAAATGACTCCTCCCACCATATTATGATGATGCCCAAGTTTTGAGCTCGATCGGAAATTAATAGGGGTAAGAAATTGGACAATTCAGGTTCAAAGGCAGTTCGTTCCTTATAGGAGTGGTTCGGGTATTCTGTAGTTCTAGCGACTGGATTTCACTCAAAACTCACCAGATGACTCCTCCCGCCGTGTTATGTTGATTCCCAAGTTTTGGGCTCTATCGGAAATCAGTAGGGGTAAGAAATTGGACAATTCAAGTTCAGAGGCAGTTCGTTCCTTATAGGAGTTGTTTTTGTATTCCGCAGTTCTAGCAATTGGATTTCACTCAAAACTCACCAAATGACTCCTCCCACCGTATTATGTTGATGCCCAAGTTTTGGGCTCGATCGGAAATATATAGGGGTAAGAAATTGGACAATTCAGATTCAAAGGCTATTCGTTCCTTATAGGAGTGGTTGCTGTATTCCGTAGTTCTAGCGATTGGATTTCACTCAAAAACTCATCAATTGACTCCTCCCACCATATTATGATAATGCCCAGGTTTTGGGCTCGATCGGAAATCAATAGGGGTAAGAAATTGGACAATTCAGGTTCAAAGGCAGTTCGTTCCTTATAGGAGTTGTTTTTGTATTCCGTAGTTCTAGCGATTGGATTTCACTCAAAACTCACCAAATGACTCCTCCTACCATATTATGGTGATGCCCAAGTTTTGGGCTCGATCGGAAATCAATAGTGGTAAGAAATTGGACAATTCAGGTTCAGAGGCAGTTCGTTCCTTATAGGAGTGGTTGGTGTATTCCGTAGTTCTAGCGATTGGATTTCACTCAAAACTCACCAAATGACTCCTCCCACCATATTATGATGATGCCCAAGTTTTAGGCTCGATTGGAAATCCATAGGGGTAAGAAATTGGACAATTCAAGTTCGAAGACAGTTGGTTCCGAATTGGAGTGGTTGGTGTATTGCATTGTTCTAGCGATTGGATTTCACTCAAAACTCACCAAATGACTCCTCCCACCATATTATGATGATGCCGAAGTTTTGGGCTCGATCGGAAATCCATAGGGGTAAGAAATTTAACAATTCAAGTTCGAAGGCAGTTCGTTCCGAATTGGAGTGGTTGGTGTATTGCATAGTTCTAGCGATTGGATTTCACTCAAAACTCACCAAATGACTCCTCCCACCATATTATGATGTTGCCAAAGTTTTGGCCTCGATCGGAAATCAATAGGGGTAAGAAATTGGACAATTCAGGTTCAAAGGCAGTTCGATCCTTATACGAGTGGTTGGTGTATTCCGTAGTTCTAGCGAATGGATTTCACTTAAAACTCACCAAATGACTCCTCCCACCATATTAAGATGATGCCCAAGTTTTACGCTCGATCGGAAATCAATAGGGGTAAGAAATTGGACAATTCAGGTTCAAAGGCAGTTCGATCCTTATCGGAGTGGTTTGTGTATTCCGTAGTTCTAGCGATTGGATTTCATTCAAAACTCACCAAATGACTCCTCCCACCATATTATGATGTTGCCCAGTTTTTCGCTCGATCGGAAATCCATATGTGTAAGAAATTGGACAATTCAACTTCGTAGGCATTTTGTTCCGAATTGGAGTGGTTGGTGGGTTGCACAGTTCTAGCGATTGGATTTCACTCAAAACTCTCCAAATAACTCCTCCCACCATATTATGATGATGCCCAAGTTTTGAGCTCGATCGGAAATCAATAGGAGTAAGAAATTGGACAATTCTGGTTCAAAGGCAGTTCTTTCCTTATGCGAGTGGTCGGTGTATTCTGTAGTTCTAGCGATTGTATTTCATTCAAAACTCACCAAATGACTCCTCCCACCATATTATGATGATGCCCAAGTTTTGCGCTCGATCGGAAATCAACAGTGGTAAGAAATTGGACAATTCAGGTTGAAAGGCAGTTCGTTCCTTATAGGAGTGGTTGGGGTATTCCGTAGTTCTAGCGATTGGATTTCACTCAAACTCCCCAAAGGACTCATCCCACCATATTATGATGATGTCCAAGTTTTGGGATCTATCGGAAATCAATAGGGGTAAGAAATTGGACAATTCAGGTTGAAAGGCAGTTCGTTCCCTATAGGAGTGGTTGGTGTATTCCGTAGTTCTAGCGATTGGATTGCACTCAAAACTCACCAAATGACACCTCCCACCATGTGATGATGATGCCCAAGTTTTAGGCTCGATCGGAAGTCCATAGGGGTAAGAAATTGGACAATTCAAGTTCGAAGACAGTTCGTTCCGAATTGGAGTGGTTGGTGTATTGCCTAGTTCTAGTGATTGGATTTCACTCAAAACTCACCAAATGACTCCTCCCACCACACTATGATGATGCCCAAGTTTTGGGCTCGCTTGGAAATCAATAGGAGTAAGAAAGTGGACAATTCAGGTTCAAAGGCAGTTCGTTCCTTATAGGCTTTGTTGGTGTATTCCGTAGTTCTAGCGGTTGGATTTCACTCAAAACTCACCCAATGACTCCTCCCACCATATTATGATGATGCAAAACTTTTGGGCTCGATCGGAAATCCATAGGTGTAAGAAATTGGACAATTCAAATTCAAAGGCAGTTCGTTCCGAATTGGAGTGGTTAGTGTATTGTATAGTTCTAACAATTGGATTTTACTCAACACTCCCCGAATGACTCCTCGCAAAATATTATGATGATACCCAGGTTTAGGGCTCGATCACAAATGAATTGGGGTAAGAAATTCTACAATTCAGTTTCGAAGGCAGTTCGTTCCTTATAGGAGTGGTTGGAGTATTCCGTAGCCCTAGCGATTGGATTTCACTCAAAACTTACCAAATGACTCCTCCCAACATATTAGGATGATGCCCAAGTTTTGAGCACGATCGGAAATCAATAGGGGTAAGAAATTGGACAATTCAGGTTGAAAGGCAATTTGTTCCTTACAGGAGTGGTTCTTGTATCCGTAGTTCTAGCGATGGGAGTTCACTTAAAACTCACCAAATGACTCCTCCCACCATATTATGATGATGCCCAAGTTTTGGCTCGATCAGAAATCAATATGGGTAGGAAATTGGACAATTCAGGTTCAAAGGCAGTTCGTTCCTTGTAGGAGTGGTTGGTGTATTCCGTAGTTCTAGCGATTAGATTTCACTCAAAACTCACAAAACGACTCCTCCCACCAAATGACTTCTCCCACTATATTATGTTGTTGCCCAAGTTTTGGGCTCGATCGGAAATCCATAGGTGTAAGAAATTGGACAATTCGAGTTGAAAGGCAGTTCGTTCCGAATTGGAGTGGTTGGTGTATGCCGTAGTTCTAGCGATTGAATTTCACTCAAAACTCACCAAATGACTTCTCCCACCATATTATGTTGTTGCCCAAGTTTTGGGTTCGATCGGAAATCCATAGGTGTAAGAAATTGGACAATTGAAGTTGAAATGCAGTTCGTTCCGAATTGGAGTGGTTGGTGTATTGCATAGTTCTAGCAATTGGATTTCACTCAAAACCCACTAAATGACTCCTCCCACCATATTATGACGATGCCCAAGTTTTGGGATCGATAGGAAATCAATAGGGGTAAGAAATTGGACAATTCAGGTTCAAAGGCAGTTCGTTCCTTATAGGAGTGGTTGGTGTATTCCGTAGTTCTAGCGATTGGATTTCACTTAAAACTAAACGAATGACTCCTCCCACCATATTATGATGATGCCCAAGTTTTGGGCTCGATCGGAAATCCATAGGGGTAAGAAATTGGACAATTCAATTTCAAAGGCAGTTCATTCCGAGTTGGTGTTGTTGGTGTATTGCGTAGTTCTAGCAATTGGATTTCAGCCAAAACTCACCAAATGACTCCTCCCACTATATTTGACAATGCCCAAGTTTTGGGCTCGATCCGAAATCCATAGGTGTCAGAAAGTGGACAATTCATGTTCAAAGGCAGTTTGTCCTTCCTTATAGGAGTGGTTGGTGTATGCCGTAGTTCTAGCGATTGGATTTCACTCAAAACCCACCAAATGACTCCTCCCACCATATTATTATGATGCCCAAGTTTTGGGCACAATCGGAAATCAATAGGGGTAAGAAATTGTACAATTCATGTTCAAACGCAGTTCGTTCCTTATAGGAGTGGTTGGTGTATTTCGTAGTTCTAGCGATTGGATTTCACTCAAAACTCACCAAATGACTCCCACCATATTATGATGGTGCCCAAGTTTTGGGCACGATCGGAAATCAATAGGGGTAAGAAATTGTACAATTCATGTTCAAACGCAGTTCGTTCCTTATAGGAGTGTTTGGTGTATTCCGTAGTTCTAGCATTTGGATTTCACACAAAACTCACCAAATGACTCCTCCCACCATATTATGATGATGCCCAAGTTTTGGGCTCGATCGGAAATCCATAGGTGTAAGAAATTGGACAATTCAATTTCAAAGGCAGTTCATTCCGAGTTGGTGTTGTTGGTGTATTGCGTAGTTCTAGCAATTGGATTTCAGCCAAAACTCACCAAATGACTCCTCCCACTATATTTTGACAATGCCCAAGTTTTGGGCTCGATCCGAAATCCATAGGTGTCAGAAAGTGGACAATTCATGTTCAAAGGCAGTTTGTCCTTCCTTATAGGAGTGGTTGGTGTATGCCGTAGTTCTAGCGATTGGATTTCACTCAAAACCCACCAAATGACTCCTCCCACCATATTATTATGATGCCCAAGTTTTGGGCACAATCGGAAATCAATAGGGGTAAGAAATTGTACAATTCATGTTCAAACGCAGTTCGTTCCTTATAGGAGTGGTTGGTGTATTTCGTAGTTCTAGCGATTGGATTTCACTCAAAACTCACCAAATGACTCCTCCCACCATATTTTGATGATGCCCAAGTTTTGGGCTCGATCGGAAATCAATAGGGGGTAAGAAATTGGACAATTCAAGTTCGAAGGCAGTTCGTTCCTTCCTTATAGGAGTGGTTGGTGTATTCCGTAGTTCTAGCGATTGGATTTCACTGAAAACTCACCAATAACTCCTCCAACCATGTTATGACGATGCCCAGGTTTTGGGCTAGATCGGAAATCAATAGTGGTAGGAAATTGGACAATTCAAGTTCAAAGGCAGTTCGTTCCTTCCTTATAGGAGTGGTTGGTGTATTCCGTAGTTCTAGCGATTGGATTTCACTCAAAACTTTCCAATTGACTCTTCCCACCATATTATGATGATGCCCAAGTTTTGGGCTCGATCGGAAGTTCAATGGGGTAAGAAATTGGACAATTCAAGTTCGATGACAGTTCGTTCCGAATTGGAGTGGTTGGTTTATTGCATAGTTCTAGCGACTGGATTTATCGCAAAACTCACCAAATGACTCCTCCCACCATATTATGATGATGCCCAAGTTTTGGGCTCGATCGGAAATCAATAGGGGCAAGAAATTGGACAATTCAGGTTCAAAGGCGGTTCGTTCCTTACAGGGGTGGCTGGTGTATTCCGTAGTTCTAGCGATTGAATTTCACTCAAAACTCACCCAATAACTCCTCCCACCATATTATGATGATGCCCAAGTTTTGGGCTCGATCGGAAACCAATAGGGGTAAGATATTGGACAATTCAGGTTCAAAGGCAGTTCGTTCCTTATAGGAGTGGTTGGTGTATTCCGTAGTTCTAGCGATTGGATTTCACTCAAAACTCACCAAATGACTCCTCCCACCATGTTATGATGATGCCCGAGTTTTAGGCTCGATCGGAAGTCCATAGGGGTAAGAAACTGGACAATTCAAGTTCGAAGACAGTTCATTCCGAATTGGAGTGGTTGGTGTATTGCATAGTTCTAGTGATTGGATTTCACTCAAAACTCACCAAATGACTCCTCCCACCATATTATGATGATGCCCAAGTTTTGGGCTCGCTTGGAAATCAATAGGAGTAAGAAAGTGGACAATTCAGGTTCAAAGGAAGTTCGTTCCTTATAGGAGTGGCTGGTGTATTCCGTAGTTCTAGCGGTTGGATTTCACTCAAAATTCACCAAATGACTCCTCCCACCATATTATGATGATGCAAAACTTTTCGGCTCGATCGGAAATCAATAGGGGTAAGAAATTGGACAATTCAAATTCAAAGGCAATTCGTTCCGAATTGGAGTGGTTAGTGTATTGTATAGTTCTAACAATTGGATTTTACTCAAAACTCACCGAATGACTCCTCGCAAAATATTATGATGATGCCCAAGTTTTGGGCTCGATCGGAAATCAATAGGGGTAAGAAATTGGGCTAATCAGGTTCAAAGGAAGTTCGTTCCTTATAGGATTGGTTGGGGTATTCCGTAGTTCTAGCGATTGGTTTTCGCTCACAACTCACCAAATGACTCCTCCCACCATATTATGATGATGCCCAGGTTTAGGGCTCGCTCAAAAATGAATTGGGGTAAGAAATTGGACAATTCAGTTTCGAAGGCAAGTCGTTCCTTATAGGAGTGGTTGGAGTATTCCATAGCCCTAGCGATTGGATTTCACTCACAACTTACCAAATGACTCCTCCCAACATATTAGGATGATGCCCAAGTTTTGAGCTCGATCGGAAATCAATAGGGGTAAGAAATTGGACAATTCAGGTTGAAAGGCAATTCGTTCCTTACAGGAGTGGTTCTTGTATTCCGTAGTTCTAGCGATGGGAGTTCACTTAAAACTCACCAAATGACTCCTCCCACCATATTATGATGATGCCCAAGTTTTGGGCTCGATCAGAAATCAATATGGGTAAGAAATTGGACAATTCAGGTTCAAAGGCAGTTCGTTCCGTAGTTCTAGCGATTGGATTTCACTCAAAACTCACCAAACGACTCCTCCCACCAAATGACTTCTCCCACTATAGTATGTTGTTGCCCAAGTTTTGGGCCCGATCGGAAATCCGTAGGTGTAAGAAATTGGACAATTCAAGTTGAAAGGCAGTTCGTTCAGAATTGGACTGGTTGGTGTATTCCGTAGTTCTAGCGATTGGATTTCACTCAAAACTCATCAAATGACTCCTCCCACCATATAATGATGATGCCCAAGTTTTGGGCTCGATCGGAAATCAATAGGGGTAAGAAATTGGACAATTCAGGTTCAAAGGCAATTCGTTCCTTATAGGAGTGGTTGGTGTAGTCTGTGGTTCTAGCGATTGGATTTCACTTAATTCTCACCAAATGACTCCTCCCCCTATATTATGATGATGTCCAAGTTTTGGGCTCGACCGGAAATCAATAGGGGTAAGAAATTGGACAATTCAGGTTCAAACGCAGTTCGTTCCTTATAGGAGTGGTTGGCGTATTCCGTAGTTCTAGCATTTGGATTTCACACAAAACTCACCAAATGACTCCTCCCACCATATTATGATGATGCCCATGTTTTGGGCTCGATCGGAAATCCATAGGTGTAAGAAATTGGACAATTCAATTTCAAAGGCAGTTCATTCCGAGTTGGAGTTGTTGGTGTATTGCATAGTTCTAGCGATTGGATTTCAGCCAAAACTCACCAAATGACTCCTCCCACTATATTTTGACAATGCCCAAGTTTTGGGCTCGATCCGAAATCCAAAGGTGTCAGAAAGTGGACAATTCATGTTCAAAGGCAGTTTGTCCTTCCTTATAGGAGTGGTTGGTGTATGCCGTAGTTCTAGCGATTGGATTTCACTCAAAACCCACCAAATGACTCCTCCCACCATATTATGATGATGCCCAAGTTTTGGGCACGATCGGAAATCAATAGGGGTAAGACATTGGACAATTCAGGTTCAAAGGCAGGTCGTTCCTTATAGGAGTGGTTGTTGTATTCCGTAGTTCTAGCGATTGGATTTCACTCAAAACTCACCAAATGACTCCTCCCACCATATTGTGATGATGCCCTAGTTTTGGGCTCGATCAGAAATCAGTAGGGGTAAGAAATTGGACAATTCAGGTTCAAAGGCAGTTCGTTCCTTATAGGGGTGGCTGGTGTATTCCATAGTTCTAGCGATTGAATTTCACTCAAAACTCACCAAATGACTCCTCCCACCATATTATGATGATGCCCAAATTTTGGGCTCGATCGGAAATCAATAGGGGTAAGAAATTGGACAATGCAAGTTCAAGGGCTGTTCGTTCCTTCCTTATAGGAGTGGTTGGTGTATTCCGTAGTTCTAGCGTTTGGATTTCACACAAAACTCACCAAATGACTCCTCCCGCCATATTATGATGATGCCTAAGTTTTGGGCTCAATCGGAAATCAATAGGGGTAAGAATTGGGCAATTCAGTCTCATAGGCAGTTCGTTCCTTATAGGAGTGGTTGGTGTATTCCGTAGTTCTACCAATTGGATTTCACTCAAAACTCATCAAATGACTCCTCCCACCATATAATGATGATGCCCAAGTTTTGGGCTCGATCGAAATCAATAGGGGTAAGAAATTGGACAATTCAGGTTCAAAGGCAATTCGTTCCTTATAGGAGTGGTTGGTGTAGTCTGTGGTTCTAGCGATTGGATTTCACTTAATTCTCACCAAATGACTCCTCCCCCTATATTATGATGATGTCCAAGTTTTGGGCTCGACCGGAAATCAATAGGGGTAAGAAATTGGACAATTCAGGTTCAAAGGCAGTTCGTTCCTTATAGGAGTGGTTGGTGTATTCCGTAATTCTGGCGATCGGATTTCACTCAAAACTCACCAAATGACTCCTCCCACCATATTATGATGCTGCCCAAGTTTTATGCTCAATTCAAGTTCGAAAACAGTTCGTTACGAACTGGAGTGGTTGGTTTATTGCGTAGTTCTAGCGATTGTATTTCACTCAAACTCACCAAATGACTCCTCCCACCATATTATGATGATGCCCAAGTTTTGGGCTCGTTCAGAAATCAATAGGGGTAAGAAATTGACCAATTCAGGTTCAAATGCAGTTCGTTCCTTATAGGAGTTGTTGGTGTATTCCGTAGTTCTAGCGATTGGATTTCACTCAAAACTCACAAAATGACTCCTCCCACCATATTATGATGATGCCCAAGTTTTGGGCTCGATCGGAAATCAATAGGGGTAAGAAATTGGACAATTCAGGTTCAAAGGCAGTTCGTTCCTTATAGGAGTGGTTGGTGTATTCCGTAATTCTAGCGATCGGATTTCACTCAATACTCACCAAATGACTCCTCCCACCATATTATGATGATGCCCAAGTTTTGGGCTCGATCGGAAATCCATAGGGTTAAGTAATTGGATAAGTCAAGTTCGAAGACAGTTTGTTCCGAATTGGGGTGGTTGGTGTATTGCATAGTTGTAGCGATTGGATTTCACTCAAAACTCACCAATTGATTCCTCCCACCATATTATGATGATGCCCAAGTTTTGGGCTCGATCGGAAATCAGTAGGTGTAAGAAATTGGACAATTCAATTTCAAAGGCAGTTCGTTCCACATAGGAGTGGCTGGTGTACTCCGTAGTTCTAACGATTGGATTTCACTCAAAACCCACCAAATGACTCCGCCCACCATATGATGATGATTCCCAAGTTTTGGGCTCGATCGGAAATCAATAGGGGTAAGAAATTGGACAATTCAGGTTCAAAGGCAGTTCCTTCCTTATAATAGTGGTTGGTGTATTCCGTGGTTCTATCGATTGGATTTCACTCAAAACTCACCAAATGACTCTTCCCACCATATTATGATGATGCCCAAGTTTTGGGCTCGATCGAAAATCAATAGGGGTAAGAAATTGGACAATTCAGGTTCAAAGGCAGTTCGTTCCTTATAGGGGTGGCTGGTGTATTCCGTAGTTCTAGCGATTGAATTTCACTCAAAAATCACCAAATGACTCCTCCCGCCATATTATGACGATACCCAAGTTTTGGGCTCGATCGGAAATCAATAGGGGTAAGAAATTGGCCAATTCAGGTTCAAAGGCAGTACGTTCCTTATAGGAGTGGTTGGTGTATTCCGTAGTTCTAGAGATTGGATTTCTCTGAAAACTCACCAAATGACTCCTCCCACCATATTATGATGATGCCCAAATTTTGGGCTCGATCGGAAATCAATAGGGTTTAGAAATTGGACAATTCAAGTTCAAAGGCAGTTCGTTCCTTCCTTATAGGAGTGGTTGGTGTATTCCGTAGTTCTACCAATTGGATTTCACTCAAAACTCACCAAATGACTCCTCCCACCATATTATGATGATGCCCAAGTTTTGGGCTCGATCGGAAATCAATAGGGGTAAGAAATTGGACAATTCAGGTTCAAAGGCAGTTCGTTCCTTATAGGAATGGTTGGTGTATTCCGTAGTTCTAGCGATCGGATTTCACTCAAAACTCACCAAATGACTCCTCCCGCCGTATTATGAAGATGCCCAAGTTTTGGGCTCGATCGGAAATCCATAAAGGTAAGAAATTGGACAATTCAAGTTCGAAGACAGTTCGTTACGAACTGCAGTGGTTGGTGTATTGCATAGTTCTAGCGGTTGGATTTCACTCATAACTCACCAATTGACTACTCCCACCATATTATGATGATATCTAAGTTTTGGGCTCGATCAGAAATCAATAGGGGTAAGAAATTGGACAATTCATGTTCGAAGGCAGTTCGTTCCTTATAGGAGTGGTTGGTGTATTGCATAGTTCTAGCGATTGGATTTCACTCAAAACTCACGAAATGACTCCTCCCACCATATTATGATGCTGCCCAAGTTTTGGGCTCGATCGGAAATCCATTGGGGTAAGAAATTGGACAATTCAAGTTCGAAGGCAATTCGTTCCGAATTGCAGTGGTTGGTGTATTGCATAGTTCTAGCGATTGGATTTCACTCAAAACTCACCAAATGACTACTCCCACCATATTATGATAATGCCCAAGTTTTGGGCTCGATCGGAAATCCATCGGAGTAAGAAATTGGACAATTCAAGTTCGAAGGCAGTTCGTTCCGAATTGGAGTGGTTGGTGTATTGCATAGTTCTAGCGATTGGATTTCACTCAAAACTCACCAAATGACTACTCCCACCATATTATGATTCCCAAGTTTTGGGCTCGATCAGAAATCAATAGGGGTAAGAAATTGGACAATTCAGGTTCAAAGGCAGTTTGTTCCTTATAGGAGTGGTTGGTGTATTCCGTAGTTCTAGCGATTGGATTTCACTCAAAGCTCACCAAATGACTCCTCCCCCCATATTATGATGATGCCCAAGTTTTGGGCTCGATCGGAAATCAATAGGGGTAAGAAATTGGACAATTCAGGTTCAAAGGCGTTCGTTCCTTATAGGAGTTGTTGGTGTATTCCGTACTTCTGGCGATTGGATTTCACTCAAAACTCACCAAATGACTCCTCCCACCATATTATGATGATGCCCAAGTTTTGGGCTTGATCGGAAATCCATAGGGGTAAAAAATTGGACAATTCGAGTTCGAAGGCAGTTCGTTTCGAATTGGAGTGGTTGGTGTATTGCATAGTTCTAGCAATTGGATTTCACTCAAAACTCACCAAATGACTCCTCCCACCATATTATGATGATGCCCAAGTTTTGGGCTCGATCGGAAATCCATAGGGGTAAGAAATTGGACAATTCAAGTTCGAAGGCAGTTCGTTCCGAATTGGAGTGGTTGGTGTATTGCATAGTTCTAGCGGTTGGATTTCACTCAAAACTCACCAATTGACTACTCCCACCATATTATGATGATGCCTAAGTTTTGGGCTCGATCAGAAATCAATAGGGGTAAGAAATTGGACAATTCAGGTTCATAGGCAGTTCGTTCCTTTTAGGAGTGGTTGGTGTATTCTGTACTTCTAGCGATTGGATTTCACTCAAAACTCACCAAATGACTCATCCCACCATATTATGATGATGCCCAAGTTTTGGGCTTCATCGGAAATCCATAGGGGTATGAAATTGGACAATTCAACTTCGAAGGCAGTTCGTTTCGAATTGGAGTGGTTGGTGAATTGCATAGTTCTAGCAATTGGGTTTCACTCAAAACTCACCAAATGACTCCTCCCACCATATTATGATGATGCCCAAGTTTTGGGCTCGATCGGAAATCAATAGGGGTAAGAAATTGGACAATTCAGGTTCAAAGGCGTTCGTTCCTTATAGGAGTTGTTAGTGTATTCCGTGCTTCTAGCGGTTGGATTTCACTCAAAACTCACCAAATGACTCCTCCCACCATATTATGATGATGCCCAAGTTTTGGGCTCGATCGGAAATCAATAGGGGTAAGAAATTGGACAATTCCGGTTCAAAGGCGTTCGTTCCTTATAGGAGTTGTTAGTGTATTCCGTTCTTCTAGTGATTGGATTTCACTCAAAACTCTCCAAATGACTCCTCCCACCATATTATGATGATGCCCAAGTTTGGGCTCGATCGGAAATCAATAGGGGTAAGAAATTGGACAATTCAGGTTCATAGGCAGTTCGTTCCTTTTAGGAGTGGTTGGTGTATTCCGTAGTTCTAGCGATTGGATTTCACTCAAAACTCACCAAATGACTCCTCCCACCTTATTATGATGATGCCCAAGTTTTGGGCTCGATCGGAAATCAATAGGGGTAAGAAATTGGACAATTCAGGTTCAAAGGCGTTCGTTCCTTATAGGAGTTGTTAGTGTATTCCGTAGTTCTAGCGATTGGATTTCAATCAAAACTCACCAAATGACTCCTCCCACCATATTATGATGATGCCCAAGTTTTAGGCTCGATCGGAAATCAATAGGGGTAAGAAATTGGACAATTCAGGTTCAAAGGCAGTTAGTTCCTTATAGGAGTGGTTGGTGTATTCCGTAGTTGTAGCGTTTGAATTTCACTCAAAACGCACCAAATGACTCCTCCCACCATACTATGATGATGCCCAAGTTTTGGGCTCGATCGGAAATCAATAGGGGCAAGAAATTGGACAATTCAGGTTCAAAGGCAGTTCGTTCCTTATAGGAGTGGTTGGTGTATTCTGTAGTTCTTGCGATTGGATTTCACTCAAAACTCACCAAATGACTCCTCCCACCATATTATGATGATACCCAAGTTTTGGGCTCGATCGGACATCCATAGGGGTAAGAAATTGGACAATTCAAGTTCGAAGGCAGTTCGTTCCGAATTGGAGTGGTTGGTGTACTGCATAGCTCTAGCGATTGGATTTCACTCAAAACTCACCAAATGACTCCTCCCACCATTTTATGATGATGCCCAAGTTATGGGCTCAATCAGAAATCAATAGGGGTAAGAAATTGGACAATTCAGGTTCAAAGGCAGTTCGTTCCTTATAGGAGTGGTTGGCGTATTCCGTAGTTCTAGCGATTGGAATTCACTCAAGACTCACCAAATGACTCCTCCCACCATATTATGATGATGCCCAAGTTTTGGGCTCGATCAGAAATAAATAGGGTAAGAAATTGGACAATTCAGGTTCAAAGGCAGTTCGTTCCTTATAGGAGTGGTTGGTGTATTCTGTAGTTGATCGGTTCATAATTGTATATCATTTTGTACCCTTCTAGCTTATGATTTGGTTATGTTATTGAGTTAAACTTGTCCTTTTAATCCATTTTCTGTTTTGATAAGTCCATAATTTCATACACTTGCATGCCTTCTTTACTTAGTGATTTTGCTTAGTTTCTCTTTATTTTGAGTCACTTACCTCTGTTTGTGTGTTTTGTAGGTTAAGACAGCAAGAGATCACATTTGATGCAATCCATGCATGTTAAGGCCTGATTTGGGTGAATGGAAGAAGAGCTTAAAGACAAACAAATTTTGGCTACAGCCCCCTGCCAGCCCAGTTTCGTAGGTCAACTTCTTGGCCTTGGATCAGCTTTCTCTGGGGCTTGGATGAGGTGAAGATCTTCATGAGACTTGTTCCAATGGGTGTCTAGTACAACATATCCAAATTTCAGCCCAATTGGACATATGTGGAGTGCTTAGCCCGTCCAACACTCAACCTTGCTCAGCAGGATTTGCTGCTGCCAGCTTTTAGCCATGTGCCTCCTTTTAGCCATGTGCCTCACCCCAGCTGCAACTGACTTTGTACCCAACATAATGAGTGAAGTTGGGAGGCATTCCAGCTATGAATTTCTGAAGGAGCAAGTTGGTACATGCTGGAGCTATTAAAGAGAAGCATGTGCATGCATGTGAAGCTAGAGAAAGGAGAGAGAGAAGAATGAGGAATGATGAGAGGCATTTTTGCTTCAGCCTTTGAACATGGGAATTGAATTGGCAGATCACTTTGGAGCTGGAGATCAGCTTTGAGCTATTAAAGAGAAGCATGTGCATGCATGTGAAGCAAAAAGAAAGAAATGAAATGAAATGAAGTCAATTCCAGTCTCTGTTCGGCAGCCAACTTTCAAGGCCCAAAACGCACACTTCTACTGCTCCGATGGGAATACTTTCTTCATAGAAGTTGTTCCAATGGGTGTCTAGTATAACATATCCAAATGTGAGCCCCATTGGATAAGTTTTGAAACCTCTGGCCTTCCTACACCAAGCCTGGTTCAGAAAACTCGTTTTTTCAGCAACCAAAAGGCAACCACATGGGTTGGCAGCAAAAGGCAACCACATGGGTTGGCAGAAAAACTGATCACCTTTGAACCCATGTGATGAAAGCTTGTGCAGCAGCAAAAGATGAAGGATGGTGTGGGATTTCATCATGTTGTTCCTCCTTCTTAGCCCTATAAATAGGGAAGCCTTCAAGCTTCAAAACACACCCCCAAGGGGGGGAGCTCTCAAACACTTCTCTAGAGCTCCCCTCCCTTCTCTCCCTCAAATTCTCTTATTTTCTCTTTCTAGTTTTCAATTGTTGTAATGAAATATTGGTGCTGAAATTCTACTTAAGTTTTTCTTTGTTCCACTCTACTTTTCATTGTTATGTAAATTCTTTTCTTTAGTTTCAAGTTTGATTAGTTTCCAAGTTTCAATTATGGTTTTTGTTCTTATTCATTATGCTTATAAGTTAATATGCTAGTTTGAATGATTGATCACCATTTAGGCTTGCATGTTAGCTATCTTGGTTTGAATTAAGAGTAGACACCATGCTTTAATTCGAATTGAACTATGAATAGGAAGAGTATGTATGGACATTCGACAACAGGGATTAGATACATGCTTGGTTGTTTAAATTGTTCGTCTATGCTTAATGGGTTCCTAATGCTTAATTTTAGGTTAGACAACAAATGATCAAATTAGGGAATTAGGAACACAAGGTTAGAACCAGACACCATGGCCTAATCATACTTTAGCTAGAATAAATCCGTTAATCTAATTGAACTTGGGAACTTATTTGCTTGAGTTATTTCCTTTTTCTTGTTTTATTTATTTTCTTTTTCATTTCTGTTTTGTGTAGGAGAAATGAATTGAATCATTCAATCACCAATCCTCGTGGGATCGACCTCGCACTTACATATGCTATACTACCAAACGGCTAGTGCACTTGCGAGTATCACAAGTTGAGGATGCAGCTGAATCTATTTTGGTGCAGTGAATCCGAAGCAACAAGTTTTTGGCGCCGTTGCCGGGGATTGGCAACATAGTTTGGTTCTATTTCTTTTCCCTACTTGTTTTATTTTTATTTTTCATTTTCATGTTTTTCTAGACAATTTCTTGTTTTAAAGTTAATGACGTTAATGGACAAGTTGTGTTTGTAGTCCAACAGAAAAGGACAATTGCCCAACAAGCAAGAGAACTGGGTTTAAGTCCCAGCTTACACAACCCATTGGTGCTTGTTGCTTTGAAGCATGGAATTGGATTTTGTGTGTTGTTTTTAGCAATTTAGGATAGCTTAATAACAATGGAGAGAGATGGCAACCTCAATCATAAGAATGGGAAGTGTGGAGCAATGGGAGAAGTCGCGACCTCCAAGTGCATCCACGCTCAACCTAATCGCTTCAAGGGGAGCATTTCAATCCTTTCTCTTATCTGAATTTTGTTTATTTCTGTAATTGTTTTTGCCTTTTGGTCCACGCAGAGTTCTTTGTTTTTCTGTTCTGAATCCAACCATATAAAGAACGTAAAATTTGGACTTACAGTCGGAAAGTTATAGCCTAAAAACTGAACAGAGGTCGAAGCTGAAAAACATAGAAACGAATCTGTCCAAATGGTGATATATAGGTGATAGAAAGTGCTGTTTGTGTTTTTCTTTGGTTTCTTGGTTTGTTTCTTTTAGTACAACATTTTATTTCGTTTGTTTGAGTTTGTTTAGAGTACTTAGTTCATTTTCGTTTATGGTTTGTTGTTTCATATTATCTTAATTTGTTTTTGTTTCTTTTTCTTACGAGAATATCTTTAAAAAATTTATAAAAAAAATAAATAAATTATTTTTTATATGAGCTAACTTTTGGTCACTCCAGTAAGCACTTCCGTCAATACAGTGTCTAGGAGTTCTTTAGGCGACACCTTCGGTGTCTAAGAAGTTTGGGTTTTAAGCGGGACCATTGTGACCCCTCCAACCTTCCCGGATCCCCTGGCTGTGTTTTCTGAGGCCCTTAACTGGTCATCCGTGAGTTGCTTGTATATTCGTGTGTTTTTTAAATTAAGTTTTTATATATATATATATATATATATATTTATTTTCTTTGTTTTCTTTTCTGTTGAGTCTTTGTTTTTGTTTTTGTTTTGTTAAGTTAGTTCATGTATTCATTTACGTGGTTTGGTTAGTTAGTTTATTTCTAAGTGTTAAAACACATTTTTATTTAATTTCAAACGTTGCATAAAAAAACAAAAAACAAAAAAAAACAATTATAAAAAAAAAAAAACAATAAAATAAAAAACAACTTCATCTTCATCATCTTCTTCATCATCTTCTTCATCTTCTTCATCTTCATCATCCTCACGGCTTGCCTCTATTGTCTCGCACTTGTAGAATCTGCAGCAGCTCTACATGGTCCTCATTCTTTCTCTGCAGTGCTTCCACATACTGATTGGCACAGTAGAGCCGCTTCTGCAAGTCCACCACCATAGCCTTCAAGGAAGCCACCTCCTCGCTCAGAGCTCCACACTCTCGTGTTCTTGCTAGTAGGCGCAAGCCCAGATTTGTGGCCGAGACCGCTTGGAGCGCAGTATAAGTGTGGGACTCGTCCACTGTCTCCTTGTCAGACCTGTGTGCTATATGCCAATGATCTGCCGGTGTGAGCTTGCTGCCAATCATGCCTCCCAGCAGCACTGCTCTGTTCGGCCTTGCCTCAGCACAGATCGGTATTGCCTCAGCAAAGTTTGAGGCCGTGCCGTGATGATATGAAGAGTTTGGGAAGACAGGGGTTGGAGGAGCCCTTATCTGGGCATTTGGTGGTGCAAGGGACAGCTCAAGGTTGAGATCATCAAGGTGAGTGCATGAGGATGCCATTTGTTTTGCTTATGATTTTTTTTGATGTTTTTCTTTGAGTTTGCAGGAAGAAATGCTGGGTATCATCCGTTTGCAGAGGCGTGGTTTAAATAGACATATGCTGATGAGAGAGAGCCAACACCATTTCGGATTTCCCGGGCATGCTCGACCTAATCGCTTCAAGGGGGAGCACCTTTAATTTCACTTTACTTTTCTTTTTTCCGTGTTTTCTGGTGTTTTATGTTTTTGCCCGTTACTTTCATTTTCTAGAGCTTTGTGTTTTTGCCTTTCCCTTTCGGCTATCATCTTTATTTTATTTTAGTTAGGGAACTGTGCTTTCTTTTCTGTTTGTCGTCTTCGTTTGATTTAAGTTTGGGAAGTGTGTTTTCTTTTTCTTTTTCTTTCTTTTCCTTATGCAAATTTACTCTTTTATTTCCAAAACAAAATAACAAAAAACAAAAACAACCAAAAAAAATAAGATAAAATAAAAACAACAAATTGCAGTAGAAATCATTTCTTCACAGTGCTCGGTGTCTCGACCATTGGAGCTTTGAGTTTGGCCCTCTGGCTGTCCTCTTCCGGGGCTTCACGCACAGCCTCTTGGGCTCATCACTCGAGCTCCCAAAGATCGCAATCTTAGCTTGAGCGTAACTGCTCTCGTGATCTGCTTGCTTGCGTTTACCCGGTCGGTTTAGGTCCTCCAGCTGCTTTCTCATGTCGCGAGAATACAACTCTACCATCTTTGATAGGTTTCTATTCTCGTCCCGCAATACTTCTAGCTGGTGTCGATTCACCTCCACTATCCTTGACCTCTCCCTTTTCAAGCTTTTTATAGCAGTCTGACACTCTTCAACCATACTTCGCTCCGCCGCCAACTGACCTTTCAGCACCTCTACCTCATGGGAATTCGCAAGTAGGCGATGACCCAAACTTGCAACACATGCTGCACTCTGCACGCTCAGTGCCATGGCATCACTAGCGACCCGGTTGTCATCCCTTGTCCCAAACACGCGTATATCTTTAGGAGTCACTAGATTTCTGCCCACTCCAATGGCAACATCGTTGTCCAGGAGTATTGAGTCAGTTACTGTCACAGGCCCCCTTGCGGAGGCAAAGTAGGGTATCCATACTGGTGCCGCTGCTTGGCCCCGTGTCTGAGTCGGTGGAGCTAGGTTGAGATCCAACGAAAATGGGTAGGAAGAGGCCATTTGATTTCTCACTCACTTTTCTTCTTTCCTTCTTTCTCTTTTGTGTGTTTCTGAGTTTGTGTTTTTTTTCACCCTTTGTTTTTACCTTTTATAGACTTAGTCTACTAAACCCTAGCCACTGCGGTTCTGAGTTCCTTGCTGCCCTTACGACTTATCTCTATATGTCGCCGCACCCATTTCCCAACTCTCCTTAATTGCATTTTCACCTTTCACAACCTTCAAAGTGAGGAAGTCGTCGCGGCTTCCTACGAAGCAATAATTCTGGCTTAGGAATGTGGGAGGGGCCTCTGCTTGTGACACGTCCCTCACTTTGTGTCTCGTGACTCACAGGAGCCGAGACATCAGGGCCCATTTGTTTTCTTTTTTTTCTGAATTCTCGCTCCTTGTGCTTCTGACAACGTTTCTTTGTTTTTATTTATTTATTTATTTATTTTATTTTATTTTATTTTCCTCTTTTGGGCTTTTGTTTGAGTTGAGTTTTCAATAGGTTTGGGGGTTCCAAGGGGTTTTGGATTTGCGTAGGACTGTTGCTAGAGTTTACTATTTTGTTTGTTTTTGTTTTCGCAACTGTGTGTAGTTTTAATTATTGTTTGTTCTTTTATTTACTTGCTTTAATCCCTTTCATTTCTTGTTTTACCATTGCTGATGCCTAAATTCTTAACATTGAGGTCAATGTTTATTTAAGTTTGGGAAGGGATAGCAAGTCTTTTTCGTTTCACTTAAATTCTTGCTTTCTTTTATTTTGTTTTCGTTTCAGTTTTGAGTCACCTTCCGAACACTTATGATGAGATTGTGATGAATGTTTGCATGGCTTGAATAAAAATTGGATTTCATTTTATTATTTTTAGTATTAAAAAAAAAAAAAATTCGCATTGTCCTAGCATGATATGTTCAAAATATTTGCACTTGCCATTTGTTTCATAATTCTCCAGTTAAAGGATTTGCATGACCCAAAGAATTGTATCAAGCATAAATTAGACTTATATAATCGTATAATGTGAGCTTTTGAGCCTTGTGCTTCATTTCATGAGTGTTATACACATACTCTTATTTTCTTGTCATCAAAGTTGTTGTTTGATCTCATTATTCGTTGATTTGGTTGAACACTTAAAAGTCATTCATTCTTGTGCAATTTGATTTCATGACATTTAAGAAATGATATTAAGGCCTTCTTTGGACCGTTTTGTGCCTTTCAAGCTAACCTTATGCATGCTTAAGGATGATTTTCCATTGTTAACCATTTGAGCCTACAAGTAAACCTTTTCGTTCATTTTACCAATTATATTTCCTCGCCTTAGCCCGAAAAAACAAATATTTACCTTTTTAAGGAACTCATGAGCTCTAATTTGGATGTGTTTTTTCATGCTAAGTTTGGGAAGGGATATTACCGACTAAAATAATAAAAAAAAAAAAAAAAAAAAGAGAACTTCACTCAATTGGTGAAAGAAAAGAAAAAAAGTTGTGATTAAGTGGTGGTTGATTGAAAATTCATTTTTGGGCCTTCAAAAAAATAATTGTTGTTTGGAAAGGAGTGTAAACCATTGTAAATGAAGGTATAAGGAGTTTTGATCATGTAAAAGAAAAATTCTCATTGTGATGATTCGAAGTCTTGTAAACAATTGTTTATGCTCTTATATTTTGAGTTCCTTGGACTTTGTTTTATCCATACCTTTCATTTCTTACTCACCTTACACCCTTGGCCCCATTACAACCTATAATAAAGACCTAAATTGATCTTAAATGTCATATGGTTGAATTGCATGCATTTTCTTACTTTTAAGTGTTTGGCATCCTTCTTGAGATCATATTAATGCAAGTTCTTCATCTTCCTATTTTGAGTTAAGTCCTTATGATTTAACTCTAATCTCATGTTTATAACTGAGTGTTGCATTGTAGCCCTCTTCTGAGTGATTCATTTGTGAGAGGACAACTTTGGTGAGATTTGAAGTTGCTTTTGTGCTTGGTATGATTTTTGAAATTGTGTGAAAACTAAGATTGGGGAATTTGTTCATTTGGCTATCACACTACTACACTTTGAGCATGTTGTATTTTGAACTTTGCCCCCTTGTAAATAATGTCTAAAATTGAGCTTTTAACTTTTGAGTCATGTGCATGAGTCATTTCTTTTCACAAAATGTTCGGAAAGATTGTTTTGAGTTTTATTTTTACTTTTATTTTTATTTTTTTTGTTTTTGTAATTATTTTTGTTTTTGTGTTTCTTTTATTTTGCTTAAGGACTAACAAATCTAATAAGTTTTCTAACCACTTTGTTTTGTAGAGTTAGTAAAACGTTTGTGGGTATCGTTTCTGTTAAACCCTCAGGAGACACAACTCCTCCTACTAGGGATGCCTAGAGGTTTAAAGACTTGTTGCATATGCTCAATGCAATCGAGTTACCTGCGGAAGTGGTTAGTTAATTTCTTGTTTTGTTTTTAACTTTGTTTGTGTTGTTTTGCTCGAGGACTAGCAAAATCTAGGTTTGGGAGTATTTGATCGGTTCATAATTGTATATCATTTTGTACCCTTCTAGCTTATGATTTGGTTATGTTATTGAGTTAAACTTGTCCTTTTAATCCATTTTCTGTTTGATAAGTCCATAATTTCATACACTTGCATGCCTTCTTTACTTAGTGATTTTGCTTAGTTTCTCTTTATTTTGAGTCACTTACCTCTGTTTGTGTGTTTTGTAGGTTAAGACAGCAAGAGATCACATTTGATGCAATCCATGCATGTTAAGGCCTGATTTGGGTGAATGGAAGAAGAGCTTAAAGACAAACAAATTTTGGCTACAGCCCCCTGCCAGCCCAGTTTCGTAGGTCAACTTCTTGGCCTTGGATCAGCTTTCTCTGGGGCTTGGATGAGGTGAAGATCTTCATGAGACTTGTTCCAATGGGTGTCTAGTACAACATATCCAAATTTCAGCCCAATTGGACATATGTGGAGTGCTTAGCCCGTCCAACACTCAACCTTGCTCAGCAGGATTTGCTGCTGCCAGCTTTTAGCCATGTGCCTCCTTTTAGCCATGTGCCTCACCCCAGCTGCAACTGACTTTGTACCCAACATAATGAGTGAAGTTGGGAGGCATTCCAGCTATGAATTTCTGAAGGAGCAAGTTGGTACATGCTGGAGCTATTAAAGAGAAGCATGTGCATGCATGTGAAGCTAGAGAAAGGAGAGAGAGAAGAATGAGGAATGATGAGAGGCATTTTTGCTTCAGCCTTTGAACATGGGAATTGAATTGGCAGATCACTTTGGAGCTGGAGATCAGCTTTTGAGCTATTAAAGAGAAGCATGTGCATGCATGTGAAGCAAAAAGAAAGAAATGAAATGAAATGAAGTCAATTTCAGTCTCTGTTTGGCAGCCAACTTTCAAGGCCCAAAACGCACACTTCTACTGCTCTGATGGGAATACTTTCTTCATAGAAGTTGTTCCAATGGGTGTCTAGTATAACATATCCAAATTTGAGCCCCATTGGATACGTTTTGAAACCTCTGGCCTTCCTACACCAAGCCTGGTTCAGAAAACTCATTTTTTCAGCAACCAAAAGGCAACCACATGGGTTGGCAGAAAAACTGATCACCTTTGAACCCATGTGATGAAAGCTTGTGCAGCAGCAAAAGATGAAGGATGGTGTGGGATTTCATCATGTTGTTCCTCCCTCTTAGCCCTATAAATAGAGAAGCCTTCAAGGTTCAAAACACACCCCCAAGGGGGGGAGCTCTCAAACACTTCTCTAGAGCTCCCCTCCCTTCTCTCCCTCAAATTCTCTTAGTTTCTCTTTCTAGTTTTCAATTGTTGTAATGAAATATTGGTGCTGAAATTCTACTTAAGTTTTTCTTTGTTCCACTTTACTTTTCATTGTTATGTAAATTCTTTTCTTTAGTTTCAAGTTTGATTAGTTTCCAAGTTTCAATTATGGTTTTTGTTCTTATTCATTATGCTTATAAGTTAATATGCTAGTTTGAATGATTGATCACCATTTAGGCTTGCATGTTAGCTATCTTGGTTTGAATTAAGAGTAGACACCATGCTTTAATTCGAATTGAACTATGAATAGGAAGAGTATGTATGGACATTCGACAACAGGGATTAGATACATGCTTGATTGTTTAAATTGTTCGTCTATGCTTAATGGGTTCCTAATGCTTAATTTTAGGTTAGACAACAAATGATCAAATTAGGGAATTAGGAACACAAGGTTAGAACCAGACACCATGGCCTAATCATACTTTAGCTAGAATAAATCCGTTAATATAATTGAACTTGGGAACTTATTTGCTTGAGTTATTTCCTTTTTCTTGTTTTATTTATTTTCTTTTTCATTTCTGTTTTGTGTAGGAGAAATGAATTGAATCATTCAATCACCAATCCTCGTGGGATCGACCTCGCACTTACATATGCTATACTACCAAACGGCTCGTGCACTTGCGAGTATCACAAGTTGAGGATGCAGCTGAATCTATTTTGGTGCAGTGAATCCGAAGCAACAGTAGTTCCAGCGATTGGATTTCACTCAAAACTCACCAAATGACTCCTTCCACCATATTATGATGATGCCCAAGTTTTGGGCTCGATAGGAAATTCATAGGGGTAAAAAATTGGACAATTCAAGTTCGAAGGCAGTTCGTTCCGAATTGGAGTGGTTGGTGTATTGCATAGTTCTAGCGATTGGATTTCACTCAAAACTCACCAAATGAGTCCTCCCACCATATTATGATGATGCCCAAGTTTTGGGCTCGATCAGAAATCAATCGGGGAAAGAAATTGGACAATTCATGTTCGAATGCAGTTCGTTACTTATAGGAGTGGTTGGTGTATTCCGTAGTTCTAGCGATTGGATTTCACTCAAAACTCACCAAATGACTCCTCCCACCATATTATGACGATGCCCAAGTTTTGGGCTCGATCGGAAATCCATAGGGGTAAGAAATTGGACAATTCAAGTTTGAAGGCAGTTCGTTCCAAATTGGAGTGGTTAGTGTATTGCCTAGTATTAGCGATTGGATTTCACTCAAAATTCTCCAAATGACTCCTCCCGCCATATTACGATGATGCCCAAGTTTTGGGCTCGATCGGAAATCCATAGGTGTAAGAAATTGGACAATTCAGGTTCAAAGGCCCATATAGGAGTGGTTGGTGTATTCTGTAGTTCTAGCGATTGGATTTCATTCAAAACTCACCAAATGACTCCTCCCACCATATTATGATGATGCCCAGGTTTTGGGCTCGATCGGAAATCAATAGGGGTAAGAAATTGGACAATTCAGGTTTAAAGGCAGTTCTTTCCTTATAGGAGTGGTTGGTCTATTCTGTAGTTTTAGCGATTGGATTTCACTCAAAACTCACCAAATGACTCCTCCCATCGTGTTATGATGATGCTTAGGTTTTGCGCTCGATCGGAAATCAATAGGGGTAAGAAATTGGACAATTCAAGTTCAAAGGCAGTTCGTTCCATATAGGAGTGGTCATTGTATTCCGTGGTTTTAGCGATTGGATTTCACTCAAAACTCACCAAATGACTCCTCCCATCGTGTTATGATGATGCTTAGGTTTTGGGCTCGATCGGAAATCAATAGGGGTAAGAAATTGGACAATTCAGGTTCAAAGGCGGTTCGTTCCATATAGGAGTGGTTATTGTATTCCGTGGTTTTAGCGATTGGATTTCACTCAAAACTCACCAAATGAGTCCTCCCACCATATTATGATGATGCCCAAGCTTTGGGCTCGATCGGAAATCCATAGGTGTAAGAAATTGGACAATTCAAGTTCACATGCGGTTCGTTCCGAATTGGAGTGGTTGGTGTATTGCATAGTTCTAGCGATTGGATTTCACTCAAAACTCACCGAATGACTCCTCCCACCATATTGTGAAGATGCCCAAGTTTTGGGCTCGATCGGAAATCCGTAGGTGTAAGAAATTGGACAATTCAAGTTCACAGGCAGTTCGATACGAATTGGAGTGGTTGGTGAATTCCATAGTTTTAGCGATTTGATTTCACTCAAAACTCACCAAACGACTTGTCCCACAATATTGTGATGATGCCCAAGTTTTGGGCTCGATCGGAAATCAAAAGGGGTAAGAAATTGGACAATTCAGGTTCAAAGGCAGTTCCTTCCTTATAGGACTGGTTAATGTATTCCGAGGTTTTAGCGATTGGATTTCACTCATAACTCACCAAAAGGCTCCTCCCACCATATTACAATGATTCCCAAGTTTTGGGCTCGGTCGGAAATCCATAGGTGTAAGAAATTGGACAATTCATGTTCACAGGCAGTTCGTTCCATATATGACTGGTTGGTGTATTCCGTAGTTCTAGCGATTGGATTTCTCTCAAAACTCAACAAATGACACCTCCCACCATATTATTATGGTGCCCAAGTGTTGGGCTCGATTGGAAATCCATAGGTTTAAGAAATTGGACAATTCAAGTTCGAAGGCAGTTCGTTCGAAATTGTAGTAGTTGGTGTATTGCTTATTTCTAGTGATTGGATTTCACTCAAAACTCAGCAAATGACTCGTCCCACCACATTATGATGACGCCCAAGTTTTGGGCTCGATCAGAGATCAAAAGGGGTAAGAAATTGGACAATTCAGGTTCAAAGACAGTTCATTCCTTATAGGAGTGGTTCGTCTATTCCGTAGTTCTTGCTATTGAATTTCACCCAAAACTCACCAAATGACTCCTCCAAACATATTATGATGATGCCCAAGCTTTGGGCGTGATCGGAAATCCATAGGTGTAAGAAATTGGATAATTCAAGTTCAAAGGCAGTTCGTTCCGAATTGAAGTGGTTGGTGTATTGCATAGTTCTAGCGATTGGATTTCACTCAAAACTCCCCAAATGACTCCCCCCACCATATCATGATGATGCCCAAGTTTTGGGCTCGATCGGAAATCAACAGGGGTAAGAAATTGGAGAATTCAGGTTCAAAGGCAGTTTCTTCCTTGTAGGAGTGGTTGGTGTATTCCGTAGTTCTAGTGATTGGATTTCAATTAAAACTCACCAAATGACTCCTCCCACCATATTATGATGATGCCCAAGTTTTGGGCTTGATCGGAAATCCATAGGTTTAAAGAATTGGACAATTCAAGTTCGAAGGCAGTTCTTTCCAATTTGGAGTGGTTGGTGTATTGCATATTTCTAGTGATTGGATTTCCCTCAAAACTCACCAAAAGACTCGTCCCACCATATTATCATGATGCCCTAGTTTTGGGCCCGATCGTAAGTCAATAAGGGTAAGAAATTGGACAATTCAGGTTCGAAGGCAGTTCGTTCCTTATAGGAGTGGTTGGGGTATTCCGTAGTTCTAGAGTTTCGACTTCACTCAAAACTCACCAAACGACTCCTCCCACCATATTTTGATGATGCCCATGTTTTGGGATCGATCGGGATTCCATAGGTGTAAGAAATTGGACAATTCAAGTTCAAAGGCAGTTCGTTCCGAATTGGAGTGGTTGGTGTATTGCATAGTTCTAGCGATTGGATTTCACTCATAACTCACCAAATGACTCCTTCCACCATCCTATGATGGTGCCCAAGTTTTGGGCTCAATCGGAAATCCGTAGGTGTAAGAAACTAGACAATTCAAGTTGAAAGGCAGTTCGTTCCGAATTGGAGTGGTTGGTGTATTGCATAGTTCTAGCGATTGGATTTCACTCAAAACTCACCAAACGACTCCTCCGACCATATTATAACGATGACCATGTTTTGGGCTCGATCGGAAATCAATAGGGGTAAGAAATTGGACAATTCAGGTTCAAAGGCAGTTCGTTCCTTAGAGGAGTGGCGGGTGTATTCCGTAGTTCTAGCGATAGGATTGCACTCAAAACTCACCAAATGATTCCTCCCACCATATTATGATTATGCCCAAGTTTTGGGCTCGATAGGAAATCAATAGGGGTAAGAAATTGGACAATTCAAGTTCGAAGACAGTTCGTTCCGAGTTGGAGTGGTTGGTGTATTCCATAGTTCTGGCAATTGGATTTCACTCAAAACTCACCAAATGACTACTCCAACCATATTATGATGGTGACCAAGTTTTGGGCCCGATTGGAAATCCAGAGGGGTAAGAAATTGGACAATTCAAGTTTGATGGCAGTTCGTTCCGAATTGGAGTGGTTGGTGTATTGCATAGTTCTAGCGATTGGATTTCTCTCAAAACACACCAAATGACTCCTCCCACCATATTATGATGATGCCCAAGTTTTGGGCTCGATTGGAAATCAATAGGGGTAAGAAATTGGACAATTCAGGTTAAAAGGCAATTCGTTCCTTATAGGAGTGGCTGGTGTATTCCGTAGTTCTAGCGATTGGATTTCACTGAAAACTCACCAAATGACTCCTCCCACCATATTATGATGTTGCCCAAGTTTTGGGCTCGATCGGAAATCAATAGGGGTAAGAAATTGGACAATTCACGTTCGAAGGCAGTTCGTTTCCTATAGGTGTATTGCATACTTCTAGCGATTGGGTTTCACTCAAAACAATTCGAATGACTCCTCCCACCATATTATGATGATGCCCAAGTTTTGGGCTCGATCGGAAATCAATTGGAGTAAGAAATTGGACAATTCAGGTTCGAAGGCAGTTCGTTCCTTATAGGAGTGGTTGGTGTATTCCGTAGTTCTATCGAATGGATTTCACTCAAAACTCACCAAATGACTACTCCCACCATATTATGATGATGCCCAAGTTTTGGGCTCGATCGGAAATCAGTAGGGGTAAGAAATTGGACAATTCAGGTTCAAAGGCAGTTCGTTCCTTATAGGAGTGGTTGGTGTATTCCGTAGTTCTATCGAATGGATTTCACTCAAAACTCACCAAATGACTCCTCCCACCATATTATGAGGATGCCCAAATTTTGGGCTCGATCGGAAATCAATAGGGGTAAGAAATTGGACAATTCAGGTTCAAAGGCAGTTTGTTCCTTATATGAGTGGTTGGTGTATTCCATAGTTCTAGCAATTGGATTTCACTCAAAACTCACCAAATGACTCCTCCCACCATATTATGAGGATGCCCAAGTTTTGGGCTGGATAGGAAATCAATAGGGGTAAGAAATTGGACAATTCAGGTTCAAAGGCAGTTTGTTCCTTATATGAGTGGTTGGTGTATTCCATAGTTCTAGCAATTGGATTTCACTCAAAACTCACCAAATGACTCCTCCCACCATATTATGAGGATGCCCAAGTTTTGGGCTGGATCGGAAATCAATAGGGGTAAGAAAATGGACAATTCTTGTTCAAAGGCAGTTCGTTCCTTATAGGAGTGGTTGGTGTATTCCGTAGTTCTAGCGAATGGATTTCACTCAAAACTCACCAAATGACTCCTCCCACCATATTATGAGGATGCCCAAATTTTGGGCTCGATCGGAAATCAATAGGGGTAAGAAATTGGACAATTCAGGTTCAAAGGCAGTTTGTTCCTTATATGAGTGGTTGGTGTATTCCATAGTTCTAGCAATTGGATTTCACTCAAAACTCACCAAATGACTCCTCCCACCATATTATGAGGATGCCCAAGTTTTGGGCTGGATAGGAAATCAATAGGGGTAAGAAATCGGACAATTCAGGTTCAAAGGCAGTTTGTTCCTTATATGATTGGTTGGTGTATTCCATAGTTCTAGCAATTGGATTTCACTGAAAACTCACCAAATGACTCCTCCCACCATATTATGGTGATGCCCAAGTTTTGGGCTCGATCGGAAATCAGTAGGGGGAAGAAATTGGACAATTCAGGTTCAAAGGCAGTTCTTTCCTTATAGGAGTGGTTGGTGTATTCCGTGGATCTAGCGATCGAATTTCCCTCAAAACTCACCAAATGAATCCCCCCACCATATTATGATGATGCCCAAGTTTTGGGCTCGATCCGAAATCAATAGGGGTAAGAAATTGGACAGTTCAGGTTCAAAGGCATTTCGTTCCTTATAGGAGTGGTTGGTGTATTCCATTGTTCTGGCAATTGGATTTCACTCAAAATTCACCGAATGACTACACCCACCATATTTTGTTGAAGCCCAAGTTTTGGGGTCGATCTGAAATCCATAGGGGTAAGAAATTGGACAATTCAGGTTCAAAGGCAGTTCGTTCCTTATAGGAGTGGTTGGTGTATTCCATAGTTCTGGCAACTGGATTTCAGTCAAAACTCACCAAATCACTCCTCCCACCATATTATGATGATGCCCAAGTTTGGAGCTCGATCGGAAATCCATAGGGGAAAGAAATTGGACAATTCAAGTTTCTTATAGGAGTGGTTGGTGTATTCCGTAGTTTTGGCAATTGGATTTCACTCAAAACTCACCAAATGACTCCTCCCACCATATTATGATGATGCCTAAGTTTTGGGCTCGATCGGAAATCCATAGGGGTAAGAAATTGGACAATTCAAGTTTGAAGGAACTTCGTTCCGAATTCGAGTGGTTGGTGTATTCCGTAGTTCTAGCGATTGGATTGCACTCAAAACTCACCAAATGACTCCTCCCACCATATTATGATGATGCCCAAGTTTTGGGCTCGATAGGAAATCAATAGGGGTAAAAAATTGGACAATTCAAGTTCGAAGATAGTTCGTTTCGAGTTGGAGTGGTTGGTGTATTGCATAGTTCTAGCGATTGGATTTCACTCAGAACTCACCGAATAACTTCTCCCACCATATTATGATGATGCCCAAGTTTTGGGCTCGATCGGAAATCAATAGGGGCAAGAAATTGGACAATTCAGGTTCAAAGGCAGTTCGTTCCTTATAGGAGTGGTTGGTGTATTCCGTAGTTCTAGCGAATGGATTTCACTCAAAACTCACCAAATGACTCCTCCCACCGTATTATGATGATGCCCAAGTTTTGTGCTCGATCGGAAATCTATCGGGGTAAGAAATTGGACAATTCAGGTTCAAAGGCAGTTCATTCCTTGTAGGAGTGGTCGGTGTATTCCGTAGTTCTACCGATTGGATTTCACTCAAAACTCACCAAATGACTTCTCCCACCATATTATGACGATGCCCAAGTTTTGGGCTCGATCGGAAATCAATAGGGGCAAGAAATTGGACAATTCATGTTCGAAGGCAGTTCGTTCCTTATAGGAGTGGTTGGTGTATTCCGTAGTTCTGGTGATCAGATTTCACTCAAAACTCACCAAACGACTCCTCCCACCATATTATGATGATGCCCAAGACTTGGGCTCGATCGGAAATCCATAGGGGTAAGAAATTGGACAATTCAAGTTTGAAGGCAGTTCGTTCCAAATTGGAGTGGTTGGTGTATTGCATAGTTCTAGCGATTGAATTGCACTCAAAACTCACCAAATGACTCCTCCCACCATATTATGATGATGCCCAAGTTTTGGTCCCGATCTGAAGTCAATAGGGGAAAGAAATTGGACAATTCAGGTTCAAAGGCAGTTCGTTCCTTATAGGAGTGGCTGGGGTAT
Organism: Prunus yedoensis; assembly: GCA_005406145.1. Taxonomy (NCBI): domain Eukaryota; kingdom Viridiplantae; phylum Streptophyta; class Magnoliopsida; order Rosales; family Rosaceae; genus Prunus; species Prunus yedoensis. The sequence goes on from BJCG01002499.1 coordinate 103,510, forward strand.
TCCGTAGTTCTAGCGATTGGATTTCACTCAAAACTCACCAAATGACTCCTCCGACCATATTATGATGATGCCCAAGTTTTCGTGCCCGATCGGAAATCAATAGGGGTAAGAAAGTGGACAATTCATGTTCAAAGGCAATTCGTTCCTTATCGGAGTGGTTGGTGTACTCCGTAGTTATGGCGATTGGATTTCACTCAAAACTCACCAAATGACTCCTGCCACCATATTATGATGATGCCCAAGTTTTGGGCTCGATCGGAAATCTGTAGGGATAAGAAATTGGACAATTCAGGTTCAAAGGCAGTTCGTTCCTTACCCGAGTGGCTGGTGTATTTCGTAGTTCTAAGGATTGGACTTCACTCAAAACTCACCAAATGACTCCTCCCACCATATTATGATGATGCCCCAGTTTTGGGCTCGATCGGAAACCAATAGGGATAAGAAATTGTACAATTCAGGTTCAAAGGCAGTTCGTTCCTTATAGGAGTGGTTGGTGGATTCCATAGTTCTAGCGATTGGATTTCACTCAAAACTCACCAAATGACTCCTCCCACCATATTATGTTGATGCCCAAGTTTTGGGCTTGATCGGAAATCAATAGGGGTAAGAAATTGGAAAATTCAGGTTCAAAGGCAGTTCGTTCCTTATAGGAGTGGTTGGTGTATTCCGTAGATCAAGCGATCGGATTTCACTCAAAACTCACCAAATGACTCATCCCTCCATATTATGATGATGCCCAAGTTTTGGGGTCGATCGGAAATCCGTAGAGGTAAGAAATTGGACAATTCAAGTTCGAAGACAGTTCGTTCCGAATTGGAGTGGTTGGTGTATTGCGTAGTTCTAGCGATTGGATTTCACTCAAAACTCCCCAAATGACTCCTCCCACCATATTAAGATGATGCCCAATTTTTGGGCTCGATCGAAAATCAATCGGGGTAAGAAATTGGACAATTCAGGTTCAAAGGCAGTTCGTTCCTTATAGGAGTGGTTGGTGTATTCCGTAGTTCTAGCGATTGGATTTCACTCAAAACTCACCAAATGACTCCTGCCACCATATTATGATGATGCCCAAGTTTTGGGCTCGATCGGAAATCCATAGGGGTAAGAAATTGGACAATTCAAGTTCGAAGATAGTTCGTTCCGAATTGGAGTGGTTGGTGTATTGCATAGTTCTAGCGATTGGATTTCACTCAAAACTCACCAAATGACTCCTCCCACCATATTATGATGATGCCCAAGTTTTGGGCTGGATCGGAAATCAATAGGGTTAAGAAATTGGACAATTCAGGTTCAAAGGCAGTTCGTTCCTTATAGGAGTGGTTGGTGTATTCCGTAGTTCTAGCGATTTGATTTCACTCAAAACCCACCAAATGACTCCTCCCAACATATTATGATGATACCCAAGTTTTGGGCTCGATCAGAAATCAGTTGGGGTAAGAAATTGGACAATTCAGGTTCAAAGGCAGTTCGTTTCTTGTTGGAGTGGTTGGTTTATTCCGTGGATCTAGCGATCGGATTTCACTCAAAACTCACCAAATGACTCCTCCCACAATATTATGATGATGCCCAAGTTTTGGGCTCGATCGGAAATCAATAGGGGTAAGAAATTGTACAATTCAGGTTCAAAGGCAGTTCGTTCCTTACAGGAGTGGTTGGTGTATTCCGTAGTTCTAGCGATTGGATTTCACTCAAAACTCACCAAATGACTCCTCCCACCATATTATGATGTTGCCCAAGTTTTGGGCTCGATCGGAAATCCATTGGGGTAAGAAATTGGACAATTCAAGTTCGAAGGCAGTTCGTTCCGAATTGGAGTGGTTTGTGTATTGCGTAGTTCTAGCGATTGGATTTCCCTCAAAACTCAGCAAATGACTCCTCCCACCATATTATGATGATGACCAAGTTTTGGGCTCGATCGGAAATCAATAGGGGGTAAGAAATTGGACAATTCAGGTTCAAGGGCAGTTCGTTCCTTATAGGAGGGGTTGGTGTATTCCATAGTTCTAGCGATTGGATTTCACTCAAAACTTACCAAATGACTCCTCCCACCATATTATGATGATGCCCAAGTTTTGGGCTCGATCGGAAATCAATAGGGGTAAGAAATTGGACAATTCAGGTTCAAAGGCAATTCGTTCCTTACAGGAGTGGTTGGTGTATTCCGTAGTTCTAGCGATTGGATTTCACTCAAAACTCACCAAATGACTCCTCCCACCATATTATGATGATGCCCAAGTTTTGGGCTCGATCGGAAATCCATTGGGGTAAGAAATTGGACAATTCAAGTTCGAAGGCAGTTCGTTCCGAATTGGAGTGGTTTGTGTATTGCGTAGTTCTAGCGATTGGATTTCCCTCAAAACTCAGCAAATGACTCCTCCCACCATATTATGATGATGACCAAGTTTTGGGTTCGATCGGAAATCCATAGGGGTAAGAAATTGGACAATTCAGGTTCAAAGGCAGTTCGTTCCTTATAGGAGTGGTTGGTGTATTCCGTAGTTCTAGCGATTGGATTTCACTCAAAACTCACCAAATGACTCCTCCCACCATATTATGATGATGCCCAAGTTTTGGGCTCGGTCGGAAATCAATAGGGGTAAAAAATTGGACAATTCAGGTTCAAAGGCAGTTTGTTCCTTATAGGAGTGGTTGGTGTATTCCGTAGTTCTAGCAATTGGATTTCACTCAAAACTCACCAAATGACCCCTCCCACCATATTATGGTGATGCCCAAGTTTTGGGCTCGATCGGAAATCAATAGGGGTAAGAAATTTGACAATTCAGGTTCCAAGGCAGTTCGTTCCTTATAGGAGTGGTTGGTGTATTCCGTAGTTCTAGCGATTGGATTTCACTCAAAACTCACCAAATGACTCGTCCCACCATATTATGATGATGCCCAAGTTTTGGGCTCGATTGGAAGTCCATGGGGGTAAGAAATTGGACAATTCAAGTTCGTAGGCAGTTCGTTCCGAATTGGAGTGGTTTGTCTATTGCATAGTTCTAGCAATTGGATTTCACTCAAAACTCACCAAATGACTCCTCCCACCATATTATGATGATGCCCAAGTTTTGGGCTCGATCGGAAATCAATAGGGGGTAAGAAATTGGACAATTCAGGTTCAAAGGCAGTTCGTTCCTTATAGGAGTGGTTGGTGTATTCCGTAGTTCTAGCGATTGGATTTCACTCAAAACTCCCAAAATGACTCCTCCCACCATATTATGATGATGCCCAAGTTTTGGGCTCGATCGAAATCAATAGGGGTAAAAAAGTGGACAATTCAGGTTCAAAGGCAGTTCGTTCCTTATAGGAGTGGTTGGTGTATTCCGTAGTTCTACCGATTGGATTTCACTCACACTACTACGAAAATGGAAAAAGACAACCAGAAAAAGACGATGGTATAAGATAAAACCGTCATTGTATTTAAACAAATGACGGTATAAAAAAAACCCGTCGTGGATAAGTTCCTTACTGTTGAATATTTTTAAAAGACGACGCATACAAATAAAAAAGCGTCGTTTTTAAAAAGGATTTCTTCAGAGATAAAATCTGACCAAAAAAACAACGACAGCAGGTATGAATCCACCGACGTAGAAAATAAAGACGACAGTTCACCAAAAAACCTGCCGTGTTAACTCCTAACTAAACACGACCAACTGTTCTTAATCCGCGTCGTATAATATAATGGAATCCACGTCTGTATACTACGACGGTGCATTCTCTGTAAACCGCCGACTTATTATTTTGGAGTGAACTACGACGGTACCTACAACACTACTGTCGTTTTATTTACCACGTCCTAAGTTCAAATTACCGTCGTATTTGTTTAGTTTATACGTCTGCCTTCTCTGTAAACCGCCGTCTTATTTTTATAGCTTTTTAAAATTAATTAATTTTTCTTTTATTTTGGTAATATCTTTCTTAACACAAAACAAAATTTAATTCTCAATCCTCAACAACATTTTCATCTTAAAAGGCAAAATCTCTTCGTGTTAAATATTGATCAATATTTACACAATATATGTACACAAATTTGGCAAATACATCGTGGTTTCTTTTCTGCCTTCACCCTCAGCTTGTTCAACTATTTCTTCCTCTCATATGCAAGCTGGGCCCTCTCCTTCCTCTTGTTCTCAAGCTCCTGCACAGCCACAGATGAATATCTAATAATTTCAGAAAATCAAAATCAACAAAGTATGAAAAGCTCACTCCTCGATTCCCATTTTCATCAAAATCAACTGTTTCTTCAAAACTCCTGTGTAGCAAGGGTGGAACCAGACTTAGAACCTGTTGTGGGTTGTGCCCTCGTATGCCTTCAAACGGGCAAGTGCGGCTGCAAACCCATGCAGGTTCTAAGGTTGGTTCCACCCTTGCTACACAGGAGGATGTAGCAAACCCATGGGAAGTGAGGAATCATTCTGCAAACCCATTTGCTTTCAGAAAGACAATTTCTTGTGAGGGTTAAAAGACGCGTGAAAAAATGCTATTTAAACAAAATAACCGTAAATATCCACGTCGGTTATAATATAAATACCGACGTCATATTTGAATAATCAACATCATAACTACATCGGAAATCCAAAAGTCATTTGGCGCGTATTAAAAAGAGAACAACGTCGTTTTCAGAACCGCAAAGTAACCACGTCGGTTTATTAAAATACACAGTCGTTGAAATTACAAGTACAACGTCAGTTTAGAGAAAAAAAGCGCCGTCATAACCACATCGGAATTCCAAAAGTCTTTCGGCAGTTGTGATAACCACGTCATGTATGAATTATCTACCGTCGTTATAACTAAATAATACGGCGGTTTTTTAATAACAACGTCGTTGTATTGAACTCTGGGAAAATATATAAACTTTTCATCACCTGACCTAATATTTTACGGTTTTCTCTTCCCGATAAAGTATCGTAGTTTCCCTCTCATTTCCCAAATCACCATTTTCGTCACCTGACCTAGCATCATCGTCTGAATCATCGTCTTCATCTCCAAATCACCATTTTGGTCTTCGTCTTCGTCGGAAGGAAACATTTATTTGCACGCCGGTGTTATTCAAGGTTTTTTCTCACTCTCTTCCCTTTTTTTACTTTTCATTTGCATGCCGTAGTTGTCTGGAAACAAGATTCTGTCAAATTGAAGAAATCTTTCACTGGTTTGATTAAATACATAAGTAGATACTCTCACGACGCCAAAAGACGACAGTTCTGTCTTGTTTTCGACGATAGAATGGACACACCACGACGGCCGTAATGCAAACTGCACGACGGTGGCTAAAAACCGTCATGGTGTGACAATTAATACGTCGGAAACAAGATAAAACCGTCGTCTAGTGAGAGAAGAACAATCGTTTTGTAATTTTAAACCACGTCGGTTATTGTTAATAACCGACGTAGTTTATTCACATTTACGTCATGAAATATATAAAACCGTCGTCTTATTTTTTTCATGATCTAAGAGACTGTTTAATAGGACGTCACTTTTTTAATGTTACCGTCGTTGTTTTGTATTATTACGTCGTTTCTTTTTAATAACCGACGTTGTTTTCCTGGCAGATTAATCAAAAATGGTTTCGGAATCTCAAAACAAGGAAGCTGAAGCGTTAAAGGCCAAAGCAGGTTCAATGGCACAAGGGGATGAACCCAAAAGAGGTTCAGTGGAAGTTGAAAAATCAACTCAAAGCAAACCCTCGAAGAGGATGAGATTTTCCTCAACCTCAGAGAAAGACTCGAGCACAGCCACATTTGTTGAGGAGCCAAAATCTGGCCGCGGTATCAGCACAATGAGCCATGTTGTGAAGAGGAAAATTGAGAAGGTTAAGCCTGTGGTTGAGTTCAATAAAGATGGCAAACCACATGGCAAGGCTGCTGTTGAGATGCAGTCTTTCATTGGTGTTTTGGCACGCACCAGAGTCCCTCTTGTGGTCAAGAAATGGAAACAATTACCCAAGGACGTGAAGGAGCAGATTTGGGAAGCTGTTCAAATGTCCTATGTTATTGGGGATAGTTACAAGAACTTGGTCTTGCAGTCTGCCGCCAAAAATGGAAGGATTTCAAGTATAACGTAACTAGGCAGTATATCCTTCCTTACGCACATGACAGGGAGAGGTTAAGAGAAACCCCTGCGCTTTATAAGTTCATAGAGAAATCGCAATGGGATGCCTTCGTAGTTTCAAGGTTAACCCCAGATTTTGAGGCTGAGCATGCTGAGCAGAAGGAGAGGAGGGAGAAATTGGAGTACAACCATAGGTTGTCTAGAAAAGGGTATGTTAGTTTGACGGACCAATTGGTAGAAACCATGCCCGAAGGTCAAGAAATCGATCGAGCTGTTCAAAGGCATTGGACAATAAGGGTAAGAAATTGGACAATTCAGGTTCAAAGGCAGCTCGTTCCTTATAGGAGTGGTTGGTGTATTCCGTAGTTCTAGCGTTTGGGTTCCATATAGGAGTGGTTAGTGTATTCCGTAGTTCTAGCGATTGGATTTCACTCAAAACTCGCCAAATGACTCCTCCCACCATATTATGATGATGCCCAAGTTTTGGGCTCGATCGGAAATCAATAGGGGTAAGAAATTGGACAATTCAGGTTCAAAGGCAGTTCGTTCCTTATTGGAGTGGCTGGGGTATTCCGTAGTTCTACCGATTGGATTTCACTCAAAACTCACCAAATGACTCCTCCCACAATATTATGATGATGCCCAAGTTTTGGGCTCGATCGGAAATCAATAGGGGTAAGAAATTGTACAATTCAGGTTCGAGGGTAGTTCGTTTCTTATAGGAGTGGTTGGTGTATTCCGTAGTTCTGGCAGTTGGATTTCACTCAAAACTCACCAAATGACTCCTCCCACCATATTATGATGATGCCCAAGTTTTGGGCTCGATCGGAAATCCATAGGGGTAAGAAATTGGACAATTCAAGTTTGAAGGCAGTTCGTTCCGAATTGGAGTGGTTGGTGTATTGCACAGTTCTAGCGATTGGATTGCACTCAAAACTCACGAAATGACTCCTCCCACCATATTATGATGATGCCCAAGTTTTGGGCTCGATCTGAAGTGAATAAGGGTAAGAAATTGGACAATTAAGGTTCAAAGCAGTTCGTTCCTTATAGGAGTGGCTGGTGTATTCCGTAGTTCTAGTAATTGGATTTCACTCAAAACTCACCAAATGACTCCTCCCACCACATTATGATGATGCCCAAGTTTTGTGCTCGATCGGAAATCAATAAGGGTAAGAAATTGGACAATTCAGGTTCAAAGGCAGCTCATTCCTTATAGGAGTGGTTGGTGTATTCCGTAGTTCTAGCGTTTGGGTTCCATATAGGAGTGGTTGGTGTATTCCGTAGTACTAGCGATTGGATTTCACTCAAAACTCGCCAAATGACTCCTCCCTCCGTATTATGATGATGCCCAAGTTCTGGGCTCGATCGGAAATCAATACGGGTAAGAAATTGGACAATTCAGGTTCAAAGGCAGTTCGTTCCTTATTGGAGTGGCTGGTGTATTCCGTAGTTCTACCGATTGGATTTCACTCAAAACTCACCAAATGACTCCTCCCACCATATTATGATGTTGCCCAAGTTTTGGGCTCGATCGGAAATCAATAGGGGTAAGAAATTGGACAATTCAGTTTCAAAGGCAGTTCGTTCCTTATAGGAGTGGCTGGTGTATTCCGTAGTTCTAGCGATGGGGTTCCTTATAGGAGTGGTTGGTGTATTCCGTAGTTCTAGCGATTGGATTTCACCCAAAACTCACCAAATGACTCCTCCCACCATATTATGATGATTCCCAAGTTTTGGGCTCGATCGAAAATCAGTAGGGGTAAGAAATTGGACAATTCAAGTTCGAAGGCAGTTCGTTCCGAATTGGAGTGGTTTGTGTATTGCATAGTTCTAGCGATTGGATTTCCCTCAAAACTCAGCAAATGACTCCACCCACCATACTATGATGATGCCCAAGTTTTCGGCTCGATCGGAAATCAATAGGGGTAAGAAATTGGACAATTCAGGTTCAAAGGCAGTTCGTTCCTTATAGGAGTGGCTGGTGTATTCCGTAGTTCTAGCGATGGGGTTCCTTATAGGAGTGGTTGTTGTATTCCGTAGTTCTAGCGATTGGATTTCACCCAAAACTCACCAAATGACTCCTCCCACCATATTATGATGATTCCCAAGTTTTGGGCTCGATCGAAAATCAGTAGGGGTAAGAAATTGGACAATTCAAGTTCGAAGGCAGTTCGTTCCGAATTGGAGTGGTTTGTGTATTGCATAGTTCTAGCGATTGGATTTCCCTCAAAACTCAGCAAATGACTCCACCCACCATACTATGATGATGCCCAAGTTTTCGGCTCGATCGGAAATCAATAGGGGTAAGAAATTGGACAATTCAGGTTCAAAGGCAGTTCGTTCCTTATAGGAGTGGCTGGTGTATTCCGTAGTTCTAGCGATGGGGTTCCTTATAGGAGTGGTTGGTGTATTCCGTAGTTCTAGCGATTGGATTTCACCCAAAACTCACCAAATGACTCCTCCCACCATATTATGATGATTCCCAAGTTTTGGGCTCGATCGAAAATCAGTAGGGGTAAGAAATTGGACAATTCAAGTTCGAAGGCAGTTCGTTCCGAATTGGAGTGGTTTGTGTATTGCATAGTTCTAGCGATTGGATTTCCCTCAAAACTCAGCAAATGATTCCACCCACCATACTATGATGATGCCCAAGTTTTCGGCTCGATCGGAAATCAATAGGGGTAAGAAATTGGACAATTCAGGTTCAAAGGCAGTTCGTTCCTTATAGGAGTGGCTGGTGTATTCCGTAGTTCTAGCGATGGGGTTCCTTATAGGAGTGGTTGGTGTATTCCGTAGTTCTAGCGATTGGATTTCACCCAAAACTCACCAAATGACTCCTCCCACCATATTATGATGATTCCCAAGTTTTGGGCTCGATTGAAAATCAGTAGGGGTAAGAAATTGGACAATTCAAGTTCGAAGGCAGTTCGTTCCGAATTGGAGTGGTTTGTGTATTGCATAGTTCTAGCGATTGGATTTCCCTCAAAACTCAGCAAATGACTCCACCCACCATACTATGATGATGCCCAAGTTTTCGGCTCGATCGGAAATCAATAGGGGTAAGAAATTGGACAATTCAGGTTCAAAGGCAGTTCGTTCCTTATAGGAGTGGCTGGTGTATTCCGTAGTTCTAGCGATTGGATTTCACTCAAAACTCACCAAATGACTCCTCCCACTATATTATGATGATGCCCAAGTTTTGGACTCGATCGGAAATCAATAGGGGTAAGAAATTGGACAATTCAGGTTCAAAGGCAGTTCGTTCCTTATAGGAGTGGTTGGTGTATTCCGTAGTTCAAGCGATGGGGTTCCTTATAGGAGTGGTTGGTGTATTCCGTAGTTCTAGCGATTGGATTTCACTCAAAACTCACCAAATCACTCCTCCCACCATATTATGACGATGCCCAAGTTTTGGGCTCGATCGGAAATCAATAGGGGTAAGAAATTGGACAATTCAGGTTCAAAGGCAGTTCGTTCCTTATAGGAGTAGTTGGTGTATTCCGTAGTTCTAGCGATTGGATTTCACTCAAAACTCAACAAATGACTTCTCCCACCACATTATGATGATGCCAAAGTTTTGGGCTCGATCGGAAATCAATAGGGGTAAGAAATTGGACAATTCAGGTTCAAAGGCAGTTCGTTCCTTATACGAGTGGTTGGTGTATTCCGTAGTTCTAGCGATTGGATTTCACTCAAAACTCACCAAATGACTCCTCCCACCATATTATGATGATGCCCAAGTTTGGGGCTCGATCGGAAATCCATAGGGGTAAGAAATTAGACAATTCAAGTTCGAAGGCAGTTCGTTCCGAATTGGAGTGGTTGGTGTATTGCATAGTTCTAGCGATTGGATTTCACTCAAAACCCACCAAATCACTCCTCCCACCATATTATGATGATGCCCAAGTTTTGGGCTCGATCGGAAATCAATAGGGGGAAGAAATTGGACAATTCAAGTTCGAAGGCAGTTCGTTCCGAATTGGAGTGGTTAGTGTATTGCGTAGTTCTACAGATTGGATTTCACTCAAAACTCACCAAATGACTCCTCCCACCATATTATGATGATGCCCAAGTTTTGGGCTGGATCGGAAATGAATAGGGGGAAGAAATTTGACAATTCAGGTTCAAAGGCAGTTCGTTCCTTATAGGAGTGGTTGGTGTATTCCGTAGTTCTAGTGATTGGATTTCACTCAAAACCCACCAAATGACTCCTCCCACCATATTATGATGATGCTTAAGTTTTGGGCTCGATCGGAAATCAATAGGGGTAAGAAATTGGACATTTCTAGTTCGAAGCCAGTTCGTTCCGAATTGGAGTGGTTGGTGTATTGCATAGTTCTAGCGATTGGATTTCACTCAAAACTCACCAAATGACTCCTCCCACCATATTATGATGATGCCCAAGTTTTGGGCTCGATCGGAAGTCCATAGGGGTAAGAAATTGGACAATTCAGATTCGAAGGCAGTTCGTTCCTTATAGGAGTGGTTGGTGTATTCCGTAGTTCTAGCGATTGGATTTCACTCGAAACTCACCAAATGACTCCTCTGTTGCGTAGATTCAGCTGCACTAAAATAGGTTCAACTGCATCCTGAACTTGTGATACTCGCAAGTGCACGAGCCGTTCAGTAGTATAGCAGATGTAAGTGCGAGGTCGATTCCACAGGGATTGGTGATTGAATGATCCAATTCAATTTTCCTACACAAAACAAAAATGAAAACAGAAGAAACAAAACAAGAAGAAAGAATGTACATTACAAAAAAAATAAATTACAACTAAGAAAACATTAAGGAAACTAAGAGAACTTTGAGGAAGAAAGGAAGTGTTTGAGAACTTTGAGGAGGGAGAAGAAAGTGTTTGAGAAGTGTTTGGGAGCTTTAGAGAAGGGAGAATAAAGTATTTGAGAACTTGGAGAAGAGAAAGGTGTTTGGGAAGTGTTTGAGAACTTAGAGAATTTGGTGAAGGAATGGGAATTGTATTTGAGAACTTTAGAGAATTTTGGAAGAGAAGAGACATGTGTTTGAGGAATTGGAGAATGTTTGGAAGAGAATGTGTTTAAGAAGTGTTTCAAGAACATGGAGACTTTTGAAGAGAATAGAGAAATGTTTGAGAAGTGTTTGAAGATTTAGTAAAAAGATCATATTACAACAATTGAGAACTACAAAGAGAAACTAAAAGAATTTGAGGGAGATAAGGGAAGGGAGCTCTAGAGAAGTGTTTGAGAGCTCCCCCCCTTGGGGTGTGTTTACAAGCTTAGAGAACTTCCCTATTTATAGGCCTAGGGGAAGTGAAAATCTGAATTATACAATAGAGTTCACTAACCACACTCACTTCACCAACTTACAACACTTAATTCACCTAACACACTATTGCATTTGAAAACAATTCCTCTTGTCTTTAGGCTTAATGTTGCAGCTCCCACTTCATCTTCTTTTGGCTGCTGCAAAATTCCACTCAAAAATAGGTATTGAATATGCTTCACCAAACTTTCCCACAATCAACAACACTTCATCATGCATATGTCATGCATGACAATGCATTGCAGCCAGCTTTGGGCTCGTTTTGGGCTTGTGGCTCCAATCTGAAAAATCTGGAAAAATATGGATCTTGAAGCTCGTTGTCTTATCTTTCCAAGCATATGCAGCCCAACTCAAGGAAAAATCGGGAAGGCCTTCAAATGTGATTTTTGGCCCAGTAACGCAGATGCTGCCGAATTTGACCTTAAGTTTCCAAACATGTATAACTTTCTCTAGAAGACTCGGAATCATGAACCGCAAAATTATACAGAAACTAGACTTCCGTATCTTTCCAATGATGTATGGCTCATCATCTGGTTCTTCTTGAGCAAGTACAGTCCAATCCGTGAAGTTGACTGATCTGCAGACACCATTTTGAGCTAACTTGTCTCCAAAATGCAATTAGTGAGTCTCAAGCTTATAACACTGAAACAAACACAAAACTTATTAAAAGCACAAGTTTAACTCAAAAACATAACCAAATCATAAGTTAGAAGGGTACAAAATGATATGTAAATATGCACCGATCATATACCCCCAAATCTAGATTTTGCTAGTCCTCGAGCAAACAAAAAGGGAAACACAGATAAAAACAAAACAAGAAGTTAACTAGACCACTTTCGTAGGTAACTCGATTGCATTTAGCATATGCAACAAGCCTTTAAACCTCTAGGCATCCCTAGTATGAGGAGTTGTGTCTCCTGAGGGTTTAACAGATACGATACCCACAAACGTTTTCTAACTCTACAAAACAAAGTAATTAGAAAACTTAAAAGATTGTTAGTCCTTAAGCAAAACCAAAAACAAAAACAAACATAAATACATTAACAAAAACAAAACAAAAAACAAAACAAAAAAAAATTACAAAAATAAAAAGAACTCAAAACAATCTTTCCGAACATTTTCTGAAGGGAAATGACTCATGCACATGACTTAAACGTTTTAACAATGAAAGCTTAGTTTTTAGACATTATTTACAAAGCGGCAAAGTTCAAAACATAATATGCTCAAAGTGTAGTAGTGTGAAAGCCAAATGCAACAAATTTTCCCAATCTTAGTTTTCACACAATTTCGAAAATCATACAAAGCACAAGTTCAACTTCAAATCTCACCAAAGTTGTCCTCTCACAAATGAATCACTCAGTTATAAACATGAGAATAGAGTTAAACCATAAGGACTTAACTCGAAATTAAAAGATGAAGAACTTGCATTAATATGATCTCAAGAAGGATGTCAAACACTTAAAAGTAAGAAAATGGATGCAATTCAACCACATGACATTTATGATCAATTTAGGTCTTTAGTAAAGGTTGTAATTGGGCCAAGGGTGTAAGGTGAGTAAGAAATGAAAGGTATGGATAATACAAAGTCCAAGGAACTCGCAATGTAAGAGCATAAAATAATTGTTTACAAGACTTCGAATCATCACAATTAGATTTTTTTTCTTTTACATGATCAAAACTCCTTATACCTTCATTTACATTGATTCATACTCCTTTCCTTTAATTGAACAAACACCAATTTATTTTGAAGGCCCAAAAATGAAATTTTCAATCAACCACCACTTAACTTTTCTCTTTTCTTTCACCAATTGTGTGAATTTTTTTTCTTCGAAATGTAACACCCATTTCCAAACTTAGTAAGAAAAACACATCCCAATTAAAGCTCATGAGTTCCTTAGAAAGGTAAATATTTGTTTTTCAGGCTAAGGCAAGGACATATAATTGGTAAATGAAAGAAAAAGGTTTACATGTAGGCTCAAAATGGTTAACAATGGAAAATCATGCTTAAGCATGCATAAGGTTAGCTTGAAAGGCACAAACGATCCAAAGAAGGCCTTAATATCATTTCTTTAAATGTCATGAAGTTAAATTACATAAGAATGAATGACTTTTAAGTGTTCAACCAAATCAATGAACAATGAGATCAAACAACAACTTTGATGACAAGAAAATAAGAGTACATGTATAACACTCATGAATTGAAGTACAAGGCTCAAAAGCTCACTTTATATGGTTGGTTATATAAGTCTAATTTATGCTTCATACAATTCTTTTGATCATGCAAATCCTTTAATTGGAAAATTATGAAACAAATGGCAAGTGTAAAGAATGTTTCAAACATATCATGCTAGAACAGTGCCAATTTTAATTTTTTAATTTTTTAATTTTTTAATTTATAAAAAGAAAATTTAAATTTTTACTTTTTTTTAAAAAATAAAATAAAATGAAATCCAATTTTTATTTAAGTCATGCAAACATTTATCATAATCTCATCATATGTATTCGGAAAGTGACTCAAAAACAAAACAAAACAACACTCAAATAGAAGAAAAACAAGCAAAAATTTCAATTTAATTTTTTTTTTTATAAAGAAAAACCAAATTTACATGCTAAACTCCAATACCCCCCAAACCTAGAAATGAACATTGTCCTCAATATTTAAAAATTAGCCACAAACAATGTCATAACAACAAATGAAAGGTATTAAAGCAAATAAAAAAAAATCACAAAAACCACAAAAACAAAATAAAATAAAATAATTACAAAACCGACAAACAAACCAACAAAAAAAAAAATGAAACAGTAAACCCTAATCACACAATTCTGAAACCCAAAAAAAAAAAAAAAAAAATTTGAAGCCCAAAGCCCACAATTTCGAAACTCAAACCACGGTGAATTTAACCCACTTTGAAACCCAAACTAAGGTGAAAAACCCGACCCACAATTTGTTTTTATTTCCCGTTTTTTTTTAAATTATTATTTAGTTTTGTAAAAACAAATTATCGAACCGTGATTAGCAACACAAAGAGCGGGATTTTTTTTAAATTTTTAAACATGGGTCATGATGTCTCGGTTTAGTGTAAGGGACCAACAGACGGGGCGAGACACGTGTCGACGCATAGAGGCGCCGCAGACTCCACAAGCAGAAATTACGGGGCCATACAAAGTCGTGACGACTTTACAGAACGCGTCCGTTCAGAAAGGTCACGTCGTGATAAATGAGTTGGGTAAGTTTGGAAAGCGAGAAGGTTGTGGGACTCGAGGAATGCTGGAGATTCAGAAATGCTTAGACGCTGCAATGGCTAGGGTTTTTCAAAGACTACGCCTATAAGAAGGAAAAAGAAGGGGAAACAAACAAAAAACACAAACTCAGAAACACAAAAGAGAAAAGAAGCAAGAAAAAGAAAAAAAAAGTGAGAAATCAAATGGCCTCTTCCTACCCATTTTCGTTAGATCTCAACCTAGCTCCACTGACTCAGACATGGGGCCAAGCAGCAGCACCAGTATGGATGCCCTACTTTGCCTCCGCACGGGGGCCTGTGATTGTCAATGACTCAATACTCCTGGACAACAATGTTGCCATTGGAGTTGGCAGAAATTTAGTGACTCCTAAAGATATACGTGTGTTCGGGACAAGGGATGACAACCGGGTCACGAGTGATGCCCTGGCACTGAGCGTGAAGAGTACAGCATGCGTCGCAAGTTTGAGTCATCGCCTACTTGCGAAGTCCCATGAGGTAAAAGTGCTGAAAGGTCAGCTAGCGGCGGAGCGAAGTATGGTTGAAGAGTGTCAGAGTGCTATAAAAAGCTTGAAAAGGGAGAGGTCCAGGATAGTGGAGGCGAATCGACACCAGCTAGAAGTATTGCGAGACGAGAATAAAAACCTATCAAAGATGGTAGAGTTGTACTCTCGCGACATGCGAAAACAGCTGGAAGACCTAGACCGACCGGGTAAACGCAAGCAAGCGGATCGCGAGAGTAGTTACGCTCAAGCTAAGATTGCGATCTTTGGGAGCTCAAGTGATGAGCCCCAAGAGGCTGTGCGTGAAGCCCGGAGGAGGACAGCTAGAGGGCCAAACTCAAAGCTCCTATGGTCGAGACACCGAGCGCCAAGAAGAAATGATTTCGGTTTTTATTTATTATTTAATTTTGAAGTGTATGCATTTTTTTTTTTTTAATGGGAAATAAAAACGTTATGTTATCTCAAAGAAACAATTGACCCTAAATTTAAAGAACGACGATCAAACAAAAACACGAAGACCCAAACATGAATTTTTTTTTAAAAAAATTTATTTATTTAATAGTTAAGAAAACACACAAATAACAACTTCTTCTTTAAGAGAAAACTTAAGGATGACCAGTTAAGGGCCTCAGAAAACACAGCCTGGGGTTCCGGGAAGGTTGGAGGGGTCACAATGGTCCCGCTTAAAACCCGAACTTCTTAGACACCGAAGGTGTCGCCTAAAGAACTCCTAGACACTGTATAGATTGCGGTTGCTCACTGGAGTTACCAAAAATTTAGCTCCTTCAAAGAATATCCTATGAGTTTTAAATTATACTACCTAATTAAATAAAAACAAAATAAATAAATAAATAAATAACAATTGAAAATAAACACGCAATTCAAACAAGAATTTAAAAGAAGAGCTGGGATTCTTGCACCAGGTGTCCAAGACGCATCTTTAATTTTGTCTCTTCTTCCAATTAAATTCTTAAGAAACCTATCAAACAAGAAGAAAACAAGTTTAAAAAAAAATAATAATAATAATAACAACTGAAAAAGCAAAAACACAAACATCAGAAAACAGGGAGGCAAAAGTAAGTGAAAGTGTAGACATGCTCCCTTAAAAAAAAAACGCGCTCGCAATTTGAGCCGGAAATGAAGGGATCCGAGAGAAAAGAGCACAGGATAGCACCCTCGAGATCCGAAGTGCTTTCGGCTCCCTTGTCTGCATAAGTCTATTTAAACTCATCTCGGTGAAGTAGAAGACCACCCCGCATTTCTTCCTGCAAATTCAGAAAAAAAAAACATCAAAAAATCCAAAAACAAAACAATGGCATCCTCATGCACTCACCTTGATGATCTCAACCTTGAATTGTCCCTTGCGCCAACGAATGCGCAGATAAGGGCTCCTCCAAACCCTGTCTTCCCAAACTCCACATATCATCATGGCACGGCCTCAAACTTTGCTGAGGCAATACCGAACTTTTCTGAGGCAATGCCGAACAGAGCAGTGCTACTGGGAACCTTGATTGGCAGTAAACTCACACCGGCAGATCATCTGCATGTGGCACAGAGGTCTGACAGGATGGCGGTGGAGGAGTCCACGATTTAACTGTGCTCCACGCGGGTCTCGGCTACCAATTTGGGCATGCGATTAATGGCGAGAACACGGGAGTGTGCCGCGCTCAACGAGGAAGTAGCTTCCTTGAAGGCTATGGTGGCGGACTTGCAAAAGCGGCTCTACCGTGCCAATCAGCACGTGGAAGCACTGTAGAGAAAAAATGAGAACCATGTGGAGCTGCTGCAGATTCTACAAGTAAGAGAAAATAGAGGCATGCCATGAAGATGAAGATGAAGATGAAGAAGTTGTTTTATTTTTAATTTACTAGAATTTTTTTTTAAAAAAAAAATAACTTTTTAACTTTTTTCTTTGTTTGCAGTGTTTGAAGTGAAATAAAAATGTGTTTTTAACACTCAGAAATAAACTAACTAACCACACCACGTAAATAAATACATAAACTAACTTAACAAAACAAAAAAAAACAAAAAAAAGAAAACAAAGAAGTTCCAAATTGAAATTTACAAGGATAAATAAATAAAAACTCAAATTTCAATTTTTTTTTTGTTTTGTTTTTTTAAAACACACACTCATGAATGACCAAAAGTCAGTTTATATGAAAAATCTTTTTTTAATTTTTTTTTTAAAAAAAAGATACATAAATTTAAAATAATAACAAGTAAAGAGAAAGGATTGAAATGCTCCCCCTTGAAGTGATTAGGTTGAGCGTGATGCATTTGGAGGTCGCGACTTCTCCTACTACTCCATACTCCTCATTCTTATGATTGAGGTTGCCATCTCTCTCCATTTTTATTAAGCTGTCATAAATTGCTAAAACAAACACAGAAAACTTGAAACAGAATTAAAGGTTTAGGAAATAAAAATTAAAATGAAAAGGAAAATCAACACACATCCAATTTCATGCTTCAAAGTAACAAGCAGCAAAGTAAATCAAACTAGCTTATGAAGTTCGTTCTTTCTCAAATATGATTATCCATATGGTGTGTGGTTTTAATCAAGTATTCAGAAAAAGCATTTAGCTATGGTGTTTAGTCTAAACACAAATTCCGAACCCATTAAGAACAAGAAGAACAATAAAGAACCAAGTAGAATTTAAACATGGTGTTTGTCTTCAATATCTACCTATTCATTCACTAATCAGTCCAAGAGTCATATGGTGTTTATGTAAACTTGAACAAGATATTAAATTAAGAACAAGTGAATGAAACCATAAACTAGAAATAATCAACATGCTACTTGAACCTTTTTTTTTGTGTTGTGTAAGCTGGGACTCAAACCCAGTTCTCTTGCTTGTCAGGCAATTGTCCTTGTCCGTTGGACTACAAACACAACTTGTCAATTAACGTCATTAACTTTAAAACATGAAACTGTCCAGCTATGAAAAAGATTTAAAAAAAAATAAAAAAATAGGAAAACCAAAGAGAATCAAACAATGTTACCGATCCCCGGCAACGGCGCCAAAAACTTGTTGCGTAGATTCAGCTGCACCAAAATAGGTTCAACTGCATCCTCGACTTGTGATACTCGCAAGTGCACGAGCCGTTCAGTAGTATAGCATATGTAAGTGCGAGGTCGATTCCACAGGGATTGGGGATTGAATGATCCAATTCAATTTTCCTACACAAAACAAAAATGAAAACAAAAGAAACAAAACAAGAAGAAAGAATGTACATTACAGGAAAATAAATTACAACTAAGAAAACATTAAGGAAACTAAGAGAACTTTGAGAAAGAAAGGAAGTGTTTGAGAACTTTGAGGAGGGAGAAGAAAGTGTTTGAGAAGTGTTTGGGAGCTTTAGAGAAGGGAGAAGAAAGTATTTGAGAACTTGGAGAAGAGAAAGGTGTTTGGGAAGTGTTTGAGAACTTAGAGAATTTGGTGAAGGAATGGGAATTGTGTTTGAGAACTTTAGAGAATTTTGGAAGAGAAGAGACATGTGTTTGAATAATTGGAGAATGTTTGGAAGAGAATGTGTTTAAGAAGTGTTTCAAGAACATGGAGACTTTTGAAGAGAATAGAGAAATGTTTGAGAAGTGTTTGAAGATTTAGTAAAAAGATCATATTACAACAATTGAGAACTACAAAGGGAAACTAAAAGAATTTGAGGGAGATAAGGGAAGGGAGCTCTAGAGAAGTGTTTGAGAGCTCCCCCCCTTGGGGTGTGTTTACAAGCTTAGAGAACTTCCCTATTTATAGGCCTAGGGGAAGTGAAAATCTAGAGTTCATTAACCACACTCACTTCACCAACTTACAACACTTAATTCACCTAACACACTATTGCATTTGAAAACAATTCCTCTTGTCTTTAGGCTTAGTGTTGCAGCTCCCACTTCATCTTCTTTTGGCTGCTGCAAAATTCCACTCAAAAATAGGTATTGAATATGCTTCACCAAACTTTCCCACAATCAACAACACTTCATCATGCATATGTCATGCATGACAATGCATTGCAGCCAGCTTTTGGGCTCGTTTTGGGCTTGTGGCTCCAATCTGAAAAATCTGGGAAAATATGGATCTTGAAGCTCTTTGTCTTATCTTTCCAAGCATATGCAGGCCAACTCAAGGAAAAATCGGGAAGGCATTCAAATGTGATTTTTGGCCCAGTAACGTAGATGCTGCCGAATTTGACCTTAAGTTGCCAGAACATGTATAACTTTCTCCAGAAGACTCGAAATCATGAACCGAAAAATTATACAGAACCTAGACTTCCGTATCTTTCCACTGATGTATGGCTCATCATCTGGTTCTTCTTGAGCAAGTACAGTCCAATCCGTGAAGTTGACTGATCTGCAGACACCATTTTGAGCTAACTTGTCTCCAAAATGCAATTAGTGAGTCTCAAGCTTATAACACTGAAACAAACAAAATACTTATTAAAAGCACAAGTTTAACTCAAAAACATAACCAAATCATAAGTTAGAAGTGTACAAAATGATATTTAAATATGCACCGATCATCCTCCCACCATATTATGATGATGCCCAAGTTTTGGGCTCGTTCGGAAATCAGTAGGGGTAAGAAATTGGACAATTCAGGTTCAAAGGCAGTTCGTTCCATATAGGAGTGGTTGGGTGTATTCCGTAGTTCTAGCGATTGGATTTCACTCAGAACTCACCAAATGACTCCTCCCACCATATTATGATGATGCCCAAGTTTTGGGCTAGATCGGAAATCCATAGGGGGAAGAAATTGGACAATTCAGGTTCAAAGGCAGTTCGTTCCTTATAGGAGTGGTTGGTGTATTCCGTAGTTCTAGCGATTGGATTTCACTCAAAACTCACCAAATGGCAACTCCCACCAGATTATCATGATGCCCAAGTTTTGGGCTCGATCGGAAATCAATAGGGGAAAGAAATTGGACAATTCAGATTCAAAGGCAGTTCGTTCCCTATAGGAGTGGTTGGTGTATTCCGTAGTTCTAGCAATTGGATTTCACTCAAAACTCACCAAATGACTTCTCCCACCATATTATGATGATGCCCAAGTTTTGGGCTCGATCGGAAATCCATGGGGTAAGAAATTGGACAATTCAAGTTCGAAGGCAGTTTGTTCCGAATTGTAGTGGTTGGGGTATTGCATAGTTCTAGCGATTGGATTTCCGTCAAAACTCAGTAAATGACTCCTCCCACCATATTGTGATGATGCCCAAGTTTTGGGCTCGATCGGAAATCAATAGGGGTAAGAAATTGGACAATTCAGGTTCAAAGGCAGTTCGTTTCTTATAGGAGTGGTTGGTGTATTCCGTAGTTCTAGCGATTGGATTTCACTCAAAACTCACCAAATGACTCCTCCCACCAGATTATGATGATGCCCACGTTTTGGGCTCGATCGGAAATTAATAGGGGTAAGAAATTGGACAATTCAGGTTCAAAGGCAGTTCGTTCCTTATAGGAGTGGCTGGTGTATTCCATAGTTCTAGCGATTGGATTTCACTCAAAACTCACCAAAAGACTCCTCCCACCATATTATGATGATGCCCAAGTTTGGGGCTCGAACGGAAATCAATAGGGGTAATAAATTGGACAATTCAGGTTCAAAGGCAGTTCGTTCCTTATAGGAGTGGTTGGTGTATTCCGTAGTTCTAGCGATTTGATTTCACTCAAAACCCACCAAATGACTCATCGCACCATATTATGTGGGTGCCCAAGTTTTGGGCTCGATCGGAAATCAATTAGGGTAAGAAATTGGACAATTCAGGTTCAAAGTCAATTCGTTCCTTATAGGAGTGGTTGGTGTATTCCGTAGTTCTAGCGTTTGGGTTCCGTATAGGAGTGGTTGGTGTATTCCGTAGTTCTAGAGATTGGATTTCACTCCAAACTCGCCAAATGACTCCTCCCACCAAATTATGATGATGCCCAAGTTTTGGACTCGATCGGAAATCAATAGGGGTAAGAAATTGGACAATTCAGGTTCAAAGGTAGTTCGTTCCTTATTGGAGTGGTTGGCGTATTCCGTATTTCTAGCGATTGGATGTCACTCAAAACTCACCAAATGACTCCTCCCACCATATTATGATGATGCCCAAGTTTTGTGCTCGATCGGAAATCAATAAGGGTAAGAAATTGGACAATTCAGGTTCAAAGGCAGTTCGTTCCTTATAGGAGTGATTGGTGTATTCCATAGTTCTAGCGATTGGATTTCACTCAAAACTCACCAAATGACTCCTCCCACCATATTATGATGATGCCCAAGTTTGGGGCTCGAACGGAAATCAATAGGGGTAATAAATTGGACAATTCAGGTTCAAAGGCAGTTCGTTCCTTATAGGAGTGATTGGTGTATTCCATAGTTCTAGCGATTGGATTTCACTCAAAACTCACCAAATGACTCCTCCCACCATATTATGATGATGCCCAAGTTTGGGGCTCGAACGGAAATCAATAGGGGTAATAAATTGGACAATTCAGGTTCAAAGGCAATTCGTTCCTTATTGGAGTGGTTGGTGTATTCCGTAGTTCTAGCGATTTGATTTCACTCAAAACCCACCAAATGACTCATCGCACCATATTATGTGGGTGCCCAAGTTTTGGGCTCGATCGGAAATCAATTAGGGTAAGAAATTGGACAATTCAGGTTCAAAGTCAATTCGTTCCTTATAGGAGTGGTCGGTGGATTCCGTAGTTCCAACGATTGGATTTCACTCAAAACTCACCTAATGACTCCTCCCACCATATTATGATGATGAACAAGTTTTTACCTCGAACAGAAATCAATAGGGGTAAGAAATTAGACAATTCAGGTTCAAAGGCAGTTCGTTCCTTATAGGAGTGGTTGGTGTATTCCGTAGTTCTAGCGATTGGATTTCACTCAAAACTCACCAAATGACTCCTCCCACCATATTATGATGATGCCCAAGTTTTGGGCTTGATCGGAAATCAATAGGGGTAAGAAATTGGACAATTCAGGTTCAAAGGCAGTTCGTTCCTTATAGTAGTGGTTGGTGTATTCCGTAGTTCTAGCGATTGGATTTCACTCAAAACTCACCAAATGACTCCTCCCACCATATTATGATGATGCCCAAGTTTGGGGCTCGAACGGAAATTAATAGGGGTAATAAATTGGACAATTCAGGTTCAAAGGCAGTTCGTTCCTTATAGGAGTGGTTGGTGTATTCCGTAGTTCTAGCGATTTGATTTCACTCAAAACCCACCAAATGACTACTCCCACCATATGAAGGGGATGCCCAAGTTTTGGGCTCGATCGAAAATCAGTAGGGGTAAGAAATTGGACAATTCAGGTTCAAAGGCAGTTCGTTCCTTATAGGAGTGGTTGGTGTATTCCGTAGTTCTAGCGATTGGATTTCACTCAAAACTCACCAAATGACTCCTCCCACCATATTATGAGGATGCCAAAGTTTTGGGCTCGATCGGAAATCAATAGGGGTAAGAAATTGGACAATTCAGGTTCAAAGGTAGTTCGTTCCTTATTGGAGTGGTTGGCGTATTCCGTATTTCTAGCGATTGGATGTCACTC
Organism: Prunus yedoensis; assembly: GCA_005406145.1. Taxonomy (NCBI): domain Eukaryota; kingdom Viridiplantae; phylum Streptophyta; class Magnoliopsida; order Rosales; family Rosaceae; genus Prunus; species Prunus yedoensis. The sequence goes on from BJCG01002499.1 coordinate 126,134, forward strand.
AAAACTCACCAAATGACTCCTCCCACCATATTATGATGATGCCCAAGTTTTGTGCTCGATCGGAAATCAATAAGGGTAATAAATTGGACAATTCAGGTTCAAAGGCAGCTCGTTCCTTATAGGAGTGGTTGGTGTATTCCGTAGTTCTAGCGTTTGGGTTCCATATAGGAGTGGTTGGTGTATTCCGTAGTTCTAGCGATTGGATTTCACTCAAAACTCGCCAAATGACTCCTCCCACCAAATTATGATGATGCCAAAGTTTTGGGCTCGATCGGAAATCAATAGGGGTAAGAAATTGGACAATTCAGGTTCAAAGGCAGTTCGTTCCTTATTGGAGTGGCTGGTGTATTCCGCAGTTCTACCGATTGGATTTCACTCAAAACTCACCAAATGACTCCTCCCACCACATTATGATGATGCCATAGTTTTGGTCTCGATCGGAAATCAATAGGGGTAAGAAATTGGACAATTCAGGTTCAAAGGCAGTTCGTTCCTTATAGGAGTGGTTGGTGTATTCCGTAGTTCTAGCGATTGGATTTCACTCAAAACTCACCAAATGACTCCTCCCACCATATTATGAGGATGCCAAAGTTTTGGGCTCGATCGGATATCAATAGGGTAAAGAAATTGGACAATTCAGGTTCAAAGGTAGTTCGTTCCTTATTGGAGTGGTTGGCGTATTCCGTATTTCTAGCGATTGGATGTCACTCAAAACTCACCAAATGACTCCTCCCACCATATTATGATGATGCCCAAGTTTTGTGCTCGATCGGAAATCAATAAGGGTAAGAAATTGGACAATTCAGGTTCAAAGGCAGCTCGTTCCTTATAGGAGTGGTTGGTGTATTCCGTAGTTCTAGCGTTTGGGTTCCATATAGGAGTGGTTGGTGTATTCCGTAGTTCTAGCGATTGGATTTCACTCAAAACTCGCCAAATGACTCCTCCCACCAAATTATGATGATGCCAAAGTTTTGGGCTCGATCGGAAATCAATAGGGGTAAGAAATTGGACAATTCAGGTTCAAAGGCAGTTCGTTCCTTATTGGAGTGGCTGGTGTATTCCGCAGTTCTACCGATTGGATTTCACTCAAAACTCACCAAATGACTCCTCCCACCACATTATGATGATGCCATAGTTTTGGGCTCGATCGGAAATCAATAGGGGTAAGAAATTGGACAATTCAGGTTCAAAGGCAGTTCGTTCCTTATAGGAGTGGTTGGTGTATTCCGTAGTTCTAGCGATGGGGTTCCTTATAGGAGTGGTTGGTGTATTCCGTACTTCTAGCGATTGGATTTCACTCAAAACTCACCAAATGACTCCTCCCACCATATTATGATGATGCCCAAGTTTTGGGCTCGATCGGAAATCAATAGGGGTAAGAAATTGTACAATTCAGGTTCGAAGGTAGTTCGTTTCTTATAGGAGTGGTTGGTGTATTCCGTAGTTCTGGCAGTTGGATTTCACTCAAAACTCCCCAAATGACTCCTCCCACCGTATTATGATGATGCCCAAGTTTTGTGCTCGATCGGAAATCAATAAGGGTAAGAAATTGGACAATTCAGGTTCAAAGGCAGCTCGTTCCTTATAGGAGTGGTTGGTGTAATCCGTAGTTCTAGCGTTTGGGTTCCATATGGGAGTGGTTGGTGTATTCCGTAACTCTAGCGATTGGATTTCACTCAAAACTCGCCAAATGACTCCTCCCACCATATTATGATGATGCCCAAGTTTGGGCTCGATCGGAAATCAATAGGGTAAGAAATTGGACAATTCAGGTTCAAAGGCAGTTCGTTCCTTCTTGGAGTGGCTGGTGTATTCTGTAGTTCTAGCGATTGGATTTCACTCAAAACTCACCAAATGACTCCTCCCACCATATTATGATGATGCCCAAGTTTTGGGCATGATCGGAAATCAATTGGGGTAAGAAATTGTACAATTCAGGTTCGAAGGTAGTTCGTTTCTTAATGGAGTGGTTGGTGTATTCCGTAGTTCTGGCAGTTGGATTTCACTCAAAACTCACCAAATGACTCCTCCCACCATATTATGATGATGCCCAAGTTTTGGGCTCGATCGGAAATCAATAAGGGTAAGAAATTGGACAATTCAGGTTCAAAGGCAGCTCGTTCCTTACAGGAGTGGTTGGTGTATTCCGTAGTTCTAGCGTTTGGGTTCCGTATAGGAGTGGTTGGTGTATTCCGTAGTTCTAGCGATTGGATTTCACTCCAAACTCGCCAAATGACTCCTCCCACCAAATTATGATGATGCCCAAGTTTTGGGCTCGATCGGAAATCAATAGGGGTAAGAAATTGGACAATTCAGGTTCAAAGGTAGTTCGTTCCTTATTGGAGTGGTTGGCGTATTCCGTATTTCTAGCGATTGGATGTCACTCAAAACTCACCAAATGACTCCTCCCACCATATTATGATGAGGACCAAGTTTTGTGCTCGATCGGAAATCAATAAGGGTAAGAAATTGACAATTCAGGTTCAAAGGCAGCTCGTTCCTTATAGGAGTGGTTGGTGTATTCCGTAGTTCTAGCGTTTGGGTTCCATATAGGAGTGGTTGGTGTATTCCGTAGTTCTAGCGATTGGATTTCACTCAAAACTCGCCAAATGACTCCTCCCACCAAATTATGATGATTCCCAAGTTTTGGGCTCGATCGGAAATCAATAGGGGTAAGAAATTGGACAATTCAGGTTCAAAGGCAGTTCGTTCCTTATTGGAGTGGCTGGTGTATTCCGCAGTTCTACCGATTGGATTTCACTCAAAACTCACCAAATGACTCCTCCCACCACATTATGATGATGCCAAAGTTTTGGGCTCGATCGGAAATCAATAGGGGTAAGAAATTGGACAATCCAGGTTCAAAGGAAGTTCGTTCCTTATAGGAGTGGTTGGTGTATTCCGTAGTTCTAGCGATGGGGTTCCTTATAGGAGTGGTTGGTGTATTCCGTACTTCTAGCGATTGGATTTCACTCAAAACTCACCAAATGACTCCTCCCACCATATTATGATGATGCCCAAGTTTTGGGTTCGATCGGAAATCAATAGGGGTAAGAAATTGTACAATTCAGGTTCGAAGGTAGTTCGTTTCTTATAGGAGTGGTTGGTGTATTCCGTAGTTCTGGCAGTTGGATTTCACTCAAAACTCCCCAAATGACTCCTCCCACCGTATTATGATGATGCCCAAGTTTTGTGCTCGATCGGAAATCAATAAGGGTAAGAAATTGGACAATTCAGGTTCAAAGGCAGCTCGTTCCTTATAGGAGTGGTTGGTGTAATCCGTAGTTCTAGCGTTTGGGTTCCATATAGGAGTGGTTGGTGTATTCCGTAATTCTAGCGATTGGATTTCACTCAAAACTCGCCAAATGACTCCTCCCACCATATTATGATGATGCCCAAGTTTTGGGCTCGATCGGAAATCAATAGGGGTAAGAAATTGGACAATTCAGGTTCAAAGGCAGTTCGTTCCTTATTGGAGTGGCTGGTGTATTCTGTAGTTCTAGCAATTGGATTTCACTCAAAACTCACCAAATGACTCCTCCCACCATATTATGATGATGCCCAAGTTTTGGGCATGATCGGAAATCAATTGGGGTAAGAAATTGTACAATTCAGGTTCGAAGGTAGTTCGTTTCTTATTGGAGTGGTTGGTGTATTCCGTAGTTCTGGCAGTTGGATTTCACTCAAAACTCACCAAATGACTCCTCCCACCATATTATGATGATGCCCAAGTTTTGGGCTCGATCGGAAATCCATAGGGGTAAGAAATTGGACAATTGAAGTTTGAGGGCAGTTCGTGACGAATTGGAGTGGTTGGTGTATTGCACAGTTCTAGATATTGGATTGCACTCAAAACTCACCAAATGACTCCTACCACCATATTATGATGATGCCCAAGTTTTGGGCTCGATCTGAAGTGAATAAGGGTAAGAAATTGGACAATTAAGGTTCAAAGCAGTTCGTTCCATATTGGAGTGGCTGGTGTATTCCGTAGTTCTAGCGATTGGATTTCACTCAAAACTCACCAAATGACTCCTCCCACCATATTATGATGATGCCCAAGTTTTGTGCTCGATCGGAAATCAATAAGGGTAAGAAATTGGACAATTCAGGTTCAAAGGCAGCTCGTTCCTTATAGGAGTTGTTGGTGTATTCTGTAGTTCTAGCGTTCGGGTTCCATATTGGAGAGGTTGGTGTATTCCGTAGTTCTAGCGATTGGATTTCGCTCAAAACTCGCCAAATGACACCTCCCACCATGTTATGGTGATGCCCAAGTTTTGGCCTCGATCGGAAATCAATAGGGGTAAGAAATTGGACAATTCTGGTTCAAAGGCAGTTCGTTCCTTATAGGACTGGCTGGTGTATTTCGTAGTTCTAGCGATTGGATTTCACTCGAACCTCAGCAAATGAGTCCTCCCACCATATAATGACGATGCCCAAGTTTTGGGCTCCATCGGAAATCAATAGGGGTAAGAAATTGGACAATTCAGGTTCAAAGGCAGCTCGTTCCTTATAGGAGTGGGTGGTTTATTCCGTAGTTCTAGCGATTGGGTTCCTTATAGGAGTGGTTGGTGTATTCCGTAGTTCTAGCGATTGGATTTCACTCAAAACTCGCCAAATGACTCCTCCCACCAGATTATGATGATGCCCAAGTTTTGGGCTCGATCGGAAATCAATAGGGGTAAGAAATTGGACAATTCAGGTTCAAAGGCAGTTTGTTCCTTATAGGAGTGGTTGGTGTATTCCATAGTTCTAGCGATTGGATTTCACTCAAAACTCACCAAATGACTCCTCCAACCATATTATGTTGATGCCCAAGTTTTGGGTTCGATTGGAAATCAATAGGGGTAAGAAATTGGACAAGTCAGGTTTAAAGGCAGCTCGTTCCTTATAGGAGTGGGTTGTGAGTTTCGTAGTTCTAGCGATTGGATTTTCCTGAAAACACAGCAAATGACTCCTCTCACCATACTATGGGGATGCCCAAGTTTTGGGCTCGATCGGAAATCAATAGGGGTAAGAAATTGGACAATTAAGGTTCAAAGGCAATTCGTTCCTTATTGGAGTGGTTGGTGTATTCCGTAGTTCTAGCGATTGGATTTCACTCAAAACTCACCAAATGACTCCTACCACCATATTATGATGATGCCCAAGTTTTGGGCTCGATCGGAAATCCATAGTGGTAAGAAATTGGACAATTCAAGTTCGACGGCAGTTCGTTCTGAATTGGAGTGGTTGGTGTATTGCATAGTTCTAGCGATTGGATTTCACTCAAAACTCACCAAATGACTCCTCCCCCCATATTATGATGATGCCCAAGTTCTGGGCTCGATCGGAAATCAATAGGGGTAAGAAATTGGACAATTCAGGTTCAAAGGCATTTCGTTCCTTATAGGAGTGGTTGGTGTATTCCGTAGTTCTAGCTATTGGATTTCACTCAAAACTCACCAAATGACTCCTCCCACCATATTATGATGATGCCCAAGTTTTGGGCTCGATCGGAAATCAATAGGGGTAAGAAATTGGACAATTAAGGTTCAAAGGCAGTTCGTTCCTTATTGGAGTGGTTGGTGTATTCCGTAGTTCTAGCGATTGGAATTTACTCAAAACACACCAAATGACTCCTCCCACCATATTATGATGTTGCCCAAGTTTTGGGATAGATCGGAAATCAATAGGGGTAAGAAATTGGACAATTGAAGTTCGAAGGCAGTTCGTTCCAAATTGGAGTGGTTGGTGTATTGCATAGTTCTAGCGATTGGATTTCACTCAAAACTCACCAAATGACTCCTCCCCCCATATTATGATGATGCCCAAGTTCTGGGCTCGATCGGAAATCAATAGGGGTAAGAAATTGGACAATTCAGGTTCAAAGGCATTTCGTTCCTTATAGGAGTGGTTGGTGTATTACGTAGTTCTAGCGATTGGATTTCACTCAAAACTCACCAAATGACTCCTCCCAACATATTATGATGATGCCCAAGTTTTGGGTGAAATCGGAAATCCATAGTGGTAAGAAATTGGACAATTCAAGTTCGAAGGCAGTTCGTTCTGAATTCGAGTGGTTGGTGTATTGCATAGTTCTAGCGATTGGATTTCACTCAAAACTCACCAAATGACTCCTCCCACCATATTATGATGATGCCCAAGTTCTGGGCTCGATCGGAAATCAATAGGGGTAAGAAATTGGACAATTCAGGTTCAAAGGCAGTTCATTCCTTATAGGAGTGGTTGGTGTATTGCGCAATTCTAGCGATTGGATTTCACTCAAAACTCACCAAATGACTCCTCCCACCAGATTATGATGATGCCCAAGTTTTGGGCTCGATCGGAAATCAATAGGGGTAAGAAATTGGACAATTCATATTCAAAGGCAGTTCGTTCCTTATAGGAGCGGTTGGTGTATTCCGTAGTTCTAGCGATTGGATTTCACTCAAAACTCACCAAATCACCCCTCCAACCATATTATGATGATGCCCAAGTTTTGGAATCGATCGGAAATCAATAGGGGTAAGAAATTGGACAATTAAGGTTCAAAGGCAGTTCGTTCCATACAGGAGTGGTTGGTGTATTCCGTAGTTCTAGCGATTGGATTTCACTCAAAACTCACCAAATGACTTCTCCCACCATATTATGATGATGCCCAAGCTTTGGGATAGATCGGAAATCAATAGGGGTAAGAAATTGGACAATTCAAGTTCGAACGCAGTTCGTTCTGAATTGGAGTGGTTGGTGTATTGCATAGTTCTAGCGATTGGATTTCACTCAAAACTCACCAAATGACTCCTCCCACCATATTATGATGATGCCCAAGTTCTTGGCTCGATCGGAAATCAATAGGGGTAAGAAAATGGACAATTCATGTTCAAAGGCAGTTCGTTCCTTATAGGAGTGGTTGGTGTATTCCGTAGTTCTAGCGATTGGATTTCACTCAAAACTCACCAAATGACTTCTCCCACCATATTATGATGATGCCCAAGTTTTCGGCTCGATCGGAAATCAATAGGGGTAAGAAATTGGACAATTAAGGTTCAAAGGCAGTTCGTTCCTTATAGGAGTGGTTGGTGTATTCCGTAGTTCTAGCGATTGGATTTCACTCAAAACTCACCAAATGACTCCTCCCACCATATTATGATGATGCCCAAGTTTTGGGCTCGATCGGAAATCCATAGTGGTAAGAAATTGGACAATTCAAGTTCGAAGGCAGTTCGTTCTGAATTGGAGTGGTTGGTGTATTGCATAGTTCTAGCGATTGGATTTCACTCAAAACTCACCAAATGACTCCTCCCACCATATTATGATGATGCCCAAGTTCTGGGCTCGATCGGAAATCAATAGGGGTAAGAAATTGGACAATTAAAGTTCAAAGGCAGTTCGCTCCTTATAGGAGTGGTTGGTGTATTCCGTAGTTCTAGCGATTGGATTTCATGCAAAACTCACCGAATGACTCCCCCCACCGTATTATGATGATGCCCAAGTTTTGAGGTCGATCGTAAATCAATAGGGGTAAGAAATTGGACAATTCAGGTTCGAAGGCAGTTTGTTCCTTATAGGAGTGGTTGGTGTATTCCGTAGTTCTAGCGGTTTGATTTCACTCAAAACTCACCAAATGACTCCTCCCACCATATTATGATGATGCCCAAGTTCTGGGCTCGATCGGAAATCAATAGGGGTAAGAAATTGGACAATTCAGGTTCAACGGTAGTTCGTTCCTTATAGGAGTTGTTGGTGTATTCCGTAGTTCTAGCGATTGTATTTCACTCAAAACTCACCAAATGACTCCTCCCACCATATTATGATGATGCCCAAGTTTTGGGCTCGATCGGAAATCAATAGGGGTAAGAAATTGGACAATTAAGGTTCAAAGGCAGTTCGTCCCTTATAGGAGCGGTTGTTGTATTCCGCAGTTCTAGCGATTGGATTTTACTCGAAATTCACCAAATGACTACTCCCACCATATTATGATGATGCCCAAGTTTTGGGCTAGATCGGAAATCAACAGGGGTAAGAAATTGGACAACTCAGGTTCAAAGGCAATTTCTTCCTTATAGGAGTGGATGGTGTATTCCGTAGTTCTAGCGATTTGATTTCACTCAAAACCCACCAAATGACTCCTCCCATCATATTATGGGGATGCCGAAGTTTTGGGCTCGATCGGAAATCAATAGGGGCAAGAAATTGGACAATTCAGGTTCAAAGGTAGTTCGTTCCTTATAGGAGTGGTTGGTGTATTCCGTAGTTCTAGCGATTGGATTTCACTCAAAACTCACCAAATGACTCCTCCCACCATATTATGATGATGCCCAAGTTTTGGGCTCGATCGGAAATTCATAGGGGTAAGAAATTGGACAATTCAAGTTCGAACGCAATTCGTTCCGAATTGTGGTGGTTGGTGTATTGCATAGTTCTAGCGATTGGATTTCACTCAAAACTCTCCAAATGACTCCTCCCACCATATTATGATGATGCCCAAGTTTTGGCCTCGATCGGAAATCAATTGGGGTAAGAAATTGGACAATTCAGGTTCAAAGGCAGTTCGTTCCTTATAATAGTGGTTGGTGTATTCCGCAGTTCTAGCGATTGGATTTGACTCAAAACTCACCAAATAACTCCTCCCACCATATTGTGATGATGCCCAAGTTTTGGGATCGATCGGAAATCAATAGGGGTAAGAAATTGGACAAATCAGGTTCAAAGGCAGTTCGTTCCTTATAGGACTGGTTGGTGTATTCCGTAGTTCTAGCAATTTGATTTCACTCAAAACCCACCAAATGACTCCTCCCACCATATTATGGGGATGGCCAAGTTTTGGGATCGATCAAAAATCAATAGGGGCAAGAAATTTGACAATTCAGGTTCAAAGGCAGTTCGTTCGTTATTGGAGTGGTTGGTGTATTCCGTAGTTCTAGTGATTGGAATTCACTCAAAACTCACCAAATGACTCCTCCCACCGCATTATGATGATGCCCAAGTTTTGGGCTCGATCGGAAATCCATTGGGGTAAGAAATTGGACAATTCAAGTTCGAAGGCAGTTCGTTCCGAATTGGAGTGGTTGGTGTAATTTATAGTTCTAGCGATTGGATTTGACTCAAAACTCACCAAATGACTCCTCCCCCCATATTGTGATGATGCCCAAGTTTTGGGCTCAATCGGAAATCCATAGGGGGAAGAAATTTGACAATTCAGGTTCAAAGGCAGTTCTTTCCTTATAGGAGTGGTTGGTGTATTCCGTAGTTCTAGCGATTGGATTTCACTCAAAACTCACCAAATGACTCCTCCCACCATATTATGATGATGCCCAAGTTTTGGGCTCGATCGGAAATCAATAGGGGTAAGAAATTGGACAAATCAGGTTCAAAGGGAGTTCGTTCCTTTTAGGATTGGTTGGTGTATTCCGTAGCTCTAGCGATTTGATTTCACTCAAAACCCACCAAATGACTCCTCCCACCATAGTATGGGGATGGCCAAGTTTTGGGATCGATCAGAAATCAATAGGGGTAAGAAATTGGACAATTCAGGTTCAAAGGCAGTTCGTTCGTTATTGGAGTGGTTGGTGTATTCCGTAGTTCTAGTGATTGGATTTCACTCAAAACTCAACAAATGACTCCTCCCACCGTATTATGATGATGCCCAAGTTTTGGGCTCGATCGGAAATCCATAGGGGTAAGAAATTGGACAATTCAAGTTCGAACGCAGTTCGTTCCGAATTGGAGTGGTTGGTGTAATGCATAGTTCTAGCGATTGGATTTGACTCAAAACTCACCAAATGACTCCTCCCACCATATTATGATGAAGCCCAAGTTTTGGGCTCAATCGGAAATCCATAGAGGGAAGAAATTTGACAATTCAGGTTCAAAGGCAGTTCTTTCCTTATAGGAGTGGTTGGTGTATTCCGTAGTTCTAGCGATTGGATTTCACTCAAAACTCACCAAATGACTCCTCCCACCGTATTATGATGATGCCCAAGTTTTGGGCTCGATCGGAAATCAATAGGGGTAAGAAATTGGAAAATTCAGGTTGAAAGGTAGTTCGTTCGTTACTGGAGTGGTTGGTGTATTCCGTAGTTCTAGCGATTTGATTTCACTCAAAACCCACCAAATGACTCCTCCCACCATATTATGATGATGCCCAAGTTTGGGGGTCGATCGGAAATCAATAGGGATAAGAAATTGGACAATTTAGGTTCAAAGGCAGTTCGTTCCTTATAGTAGTGGTTGGTGTATTCCGTAGTTCTAGCGATTTGATTTCACTCAAAACCCACCAAATGACTCCTCCCACCATACTATGGGGATGGTCAAGTTTTGGGATCAATAGGGGTAAGAAATTGGACAATTCAGGTTCAAAGGCAGTTCGTTCCTTATTGGAGTGGTTGTTGTATTCCGTAGTTCTAGAGATTGGATTTCACTCAAAACTCACCAAATGACTCCTCCCACCATATTATGATGATGCCCAAGGTTTGGGCTCGATCGGAAATCAATAGGGGTAAGAAATTGGACAATTCAGGTTCAAAGGCAGTTCGTTCCTTATAGGAGTAGTTGGTGTATTCCGTAGTTCTAGCGATTTAATTTCACTCAAAACCCACCAAATGACTCCTCCCACCATATTATGGGGATGACCATGTTTTGGGCTCGATCGGAAATCAATGGGGGTAAGAAATTGGACAAGTCAGGTTCAAAGGCAGTTCGTTCCTTAGAGGAGTGGTTGGTGTGTTCCGTAGTTTTAGCGATTGGATTTCTCTCAAAACTCCCCAAATGACTCCTCCCACCATATTATGATGATGCCCAAGTTTTGGGCTCGATCGGAAATCCACAATGGTAAGAAATTGGACAATTCAAGTTCGAAGGTAGTTCATTCCGAATTGGATTGGTTGGTGTATTGCACAGTTCTAGCGATTGGATTTCACTCAAAACTCATCAAATGACTCCCCCCACCATATTATGATGATGCCCAAGTTTTGGGCTCGATCGGAAATCAATAGGGGTAAGAATTTGGACAATTCAGGTTCAAAGGCAGTTCGTTCCTTATAGGAGAGGTTGGTGTATTCCGTAGTTCTAGCGATTTAATTTCACTCAAAACCCACCAAATGACTCCTCCCACCATATTATGGGGATGACCATGTTTTGGGCTCGATCGGAAATCAATGGGGGTAAGAAATTGGACAAGTCAGGTTCAAAGGCAGTTCGTTCCTTAGAGGAGTGGTTGGTGTGTTCCGTAGTTCTAGCGATTGGATTACACTCAAAACTCACCAAATCACTCCTCCCACCATATTATGATGATGCCCAAGTTTTGGACTCGATCAGAAATCAATAGGGGTAAGAAATTGGACAATTCAGGTTCAAAGGCAGTTCGTTCCTTATAGGAGTGGTTGGTGTATTCCGTAGTTATAGTGATTTGATTTCACTGAAAACCCACCAAATGACTCCTCCCACCATATTATGATGATCCCCAAGTTTTGGGCTCGATCGGAAATCCATAGGGGTAAGAAATTGGACAATTCAAGTTCGAAGGCAGTTCGTTCCGAATTGGAGTGGTTGGTGTATTGCATAGTTCTAGCGATTGGATTTCACTCAAAACTCATCAAATGACTCCCCCCACCATATTATGATGATGCCCAAGTTTTGGGCTCGATCGGAAATCAATAGGGGTAAGAAATTGGACAATTCAGGTTCAAAGGCAGTTCGTTCCTTGTAGGAGTGGTTGGTGTATTCCGTAGTTCTAGCGATTTGATTTCACTCAAAACCCCCCAAATGACTCCTCTCAACATATTAAGGGGATGCCCAAGTCTTAGGGGTAAGAAATTGGACAATTCAGGTTCCAAGGCAGTTCGTTCCTTATAGGAGTGGTTGGTGTATTCCGTAGTTCTAGCGATTGGATTTCACTCAAAACCCACCAAATGACTCCTCCCACCATATTATGACGATGCCCAAGTTTTGGACTCGATCGGAAATCAATAGGGGTAAGAAATTGGACAATTCAGGTTCAAAGGCAGTTCATTCCTTATAGGAGTGGTTGGTGTATTCCGTAGTTTTAGCGATTTGATTTCACTCAAAACCCACCAAATGACTCCTCCCACCATATTATGATGATGCCCAAGTTTTGGGCTCGATCGGAAATCCATAGGGGTAAGAAATTGGACAATTCAAGTTCGGAGGCAATTCGTTCCGAATTGGAGTGGTTGGTGTATTGCATAGTTCTAGCGATTGGATTTCCCTCAAAACTCAGCAAATGACTCCTCCCACCACATTATGATGATGCCCAAGTTTTGGGCTCGATCGGAAATCCATAGGGGTAAGAAATTGGACAATTCAAGTTCGGAAGCAATTCGTTCCGAATTGGAGTGGTTGGTGTATTGCATAGTTCTAGCGATTGGATTTCCCTCAAAACTCAGCAAATGACTCCTCCCACCACATTATGATGATGCCCAAGTTTTGGGCTCGATCGGAAACCAATAGGGGTAAGAAATTGGACAATTCAGGTTCAAAGGCAGTTCGTTCCTTATAGGAGTGGTTGGTGTATTTCGTAGTTCTAGCGATTTGATTTCACTCAAAACCCACCAAATGACTCCTACCACCATATTATGATGATGCCCAAGTTTTGGGCTCGATCGGAAACCAATAGGGGTAAGAAATTGGACAATTCAGGTTCAAAGGCAGTTTGTTCCTTATAGGAGTGGTTGGTGTATTCCGTAATTCTAGCGATTTGATTTCACTCAAAACCCACCAAATGACTCCTACCACCATATTATGATGATGCCCAAGTTTTGGGCTCGATCGGAAATCAATGGGGGTAAGAAATTGGACAATTCATGTTCAAAGGCAGTTCGTTCCTTATAGGAGTGGTTGGTGTATTCCGTAGTTCTAGCGATTGGATTTCACTCAAAACGCACCAAATGACCCCTCCCACCATATTATGATGATGCCCAAGTCTTGGGCTCAATCGGAAATCCATAGGGTTAAGAAATTGGACAATTCAGGTTCAAAGGCAGTTCGTTCCTTTTAGGAGTGGTTGGTGTATTCCCTAGTTCTAGCGATTGGATTTCACACAAAACTCACCAAATGACTCCTCCCACCATATTACGATGATGCCCAAATTTTGGGCTCGATCGGAAATCAATAGGGGTAAGAAATTGGACAATTCAGGTTCAAAGGCAGTTCGTTCCTTATAGGAGTGGTTGGTGTATTCCGTAGTTCTAGCGATTGGATTTCACTCAAAACTAACCAAATGACCCCTCCCACCAAATTATGATGATGCCCAAGTTTTGGGCTCGATCGGAAATCAATAGGGGTAAAAAATTGGAAAATTCAGGTTCAAAGGCAGTTCGTTCCTTATAGGAGTGGTTGGTGCATTACGTAGTTCTAGCGATTGGATTTCACTCAAAACTCACCAAATGACTCCTCCCACCATATTATGATGATGCCCAAGTTGTGGGCACGATCGGAAATCAATAGGGGTAAGAAATTGGACAATTCAGGTTCAAAGGCAGTTCGTTCCTCATAGGAGTGGTTGGTGTATTCCGTAGTTCTAGCGATTTGATTTCACTCAAAACCCACCAAATGACTCCTCCCATCATATTATGGGGATGCCCAGCTTTTGGGCTCGATCGGAAATAAATAGGGGAAAGAAATTGGACCATTCAGGTTCAAAGGTAGTTCGTTCCTTATAGGAGTGGTTGCTGTATTCCGTAGTTCTAGAGATTGGATTTCACTCAAAACTCACCAAATGACTCCTCCCACCATATTATGATGATGCCCAAGTTTTGGGCTCGATCTGAAATCAGCAGGGGTAAGAAATTGGACAATTCAGGTTCAAAGGCAGTTCTTTCCTTATAGGAGTGGTAGGTGCATTCCGTAGTTCTAGCGATTTGATTTCACTCAACACCCACCAAATGACACCTCCCTCCATATTATGGGGATGCCCAAGTTTTAGGGGTAAGAAATTGGACAATTCAGGTTCAAAGGCAGTTCGTTCCTTATAGGAGTGGTTGGTGTATTCCGTTGTTCTAGCGATTGGATTTCACTCAAAACTCACCAAATGACTCCTCCCACCATATTATGATTATGCCCAAGTTTTGGGCTCGATCGGAAATCCACAATGGTAAGAAATTGGACAATTCAAGTTCGAAGGCAGTTCGTTCCGAATTGGAGTGGTTGGTGTATTGCACAGTTCTAGCGATTGGATTACACTCAAAACTCACCAAATGACTACTCCCACCATATTATGATGATGCCCAAGTTTTGGGCTCGATCGGAAATCAATAGGGGTAAGAAATTGGACAATTCAAGTTCGAAGGCAGTTCTTTCCGAGTTGGAGTTGTTGGTGTATTGCATAGTTCTAGCGATTGGATTTCACTCAGAACTCATCAAATGACTCCCCCCACCATATTATGATGATGCCCAAGTTTTGATCTCGATCGGAAATAAATAGGGGTAAGAAATTGGACAATTCAGGTTCAAAGGCAGTTCGTTCCTTATGGGAGTGGTTGGTGTATTCCGTAGTTCTAGCGATTGGATTTGACTCAAAACTCGCCAAATGACTCCACCCACCATATTATGATGATGCCCAAGTTTTGGACTTGATCGGAAATCAATAGGGGTAAGAAATTGGACAATTCAGGTTCAAAGGAAGTTCAGTCCATATAGGAGTGGTTGGTGCATTCCGTAGTTCTAGTGATTGGATTTCACTCAAAACCCACCAAAAGACTCCTCCCACCATATTATGGGGATGCCCAAGTTGTGGGCTCGATCGGAAATCAATAGGGGTAAGAAATTGGACAATTCAGGTTCAAAGGCAGTTCGTTCCTCATAGGAGTGGTTGCTGTATTCCGTAGTTCTAGCGATTTGATTTCACTCAAAACCCACCAAATGACTCCGCCCACCATATTATGGGGATGCCCAAGTTTTGGGCTCGATCGGAAATTAATAGGGGTAAGAAATTGGACAATTCAGGTTCAAAGGTAGTTCGTTCCTTATAGGAGTGGTTGCTGTATTCCGTAGTTCTAGCGATTTGATTTCACTCAACCCCCACCAAATGACTCCTCCCTCCATATTATGGGGATGCCCAAGCTTTGGGCTCGATCGGAAATCAGTAGGGGTATGAAATTGGACAATTCAGGTTCAAAGGCAGTTCGTTCCATATAGGAGTGGTTGGTGTATTCCGTAGTTTTAGCGATTGGATTTCACTCAAAACTCACCAAATGACTCCACCCACCATATTATGATGATGCCCAAGTTTTGGGCTCGATCGGAAATCAATAGGGGTAAGAAATTGGACAATTCAGATTCAAAGGCAGTTCGTTCCTTATAGGAGTGGTCGGTGTATTTCATAGTTCTAGTGATTGGATTTCACTCAAAACTCACCAAATGACTCCTCCCACCATATTATGATGATGCCCAAGTTTTGGGCTAGATCGGAAATTAATAGGGGTAAGAAATTGGACAATTCAGGTTCAAAGGCAGTTCGTTCCTTATAGGAGTGGTTGGTGTATTCCGTAGTTCTAGCGATTTGATTTCACTCAAAACCCACCAAATGACTCCTCCCACCATATTATGGTGATGCCCAAGTTTTGGGCTCGATCGGAAAATATTAGGGGGTAACAAGTTGGACAATTCATGTTCAAAGGCAGTTCGTTCCGAATTGGAGTGGTTGGTGTATTGCATAGTTCGAGCGTTTGGATTTCACTCAAAACTCACCAAATGACTCCTCCCACGATATTATGATGATGCCCAAGTTTTGGGCTCGAACGAAAATCGGTAGGTGTAAGAAATTGGACAATTCAGGTTCACAGGCAGTTCGTTCCTTATAGGAGTGGTTGGTGTATTCAGTAGTTCTGGCGATTGGATTTCAGTCAAAACTCACCAAATGACTCGTCCCACCATATTATGATGATGCCCAAGTTTTGGGCTCGATCGGAAATCAATAGGGGTAAGAAATTGGACAATTCAGGTTCTAAGGCAGTTCGTTCCTTATAGGAGTGGTTGGTGTATTCCGTAGTTCTAGCGATTTGATTTCACTCAAAACCCACCAAATGACTCCTCCCTCGATATTATGGGGAGGCCCAAGTTTTGGGCTCGATCGGAAATCAGTAGGGGTATGAAATTGGACAATTCAGGTTCAAAGGCAGTTCGTTCCATATAGGAGTGGTTGGTGTATTCCGTAGTTCTAGCGATTGGATTTCACTCAAAACTCACCAAATGACGCCTCCCACCATATTATGATGATGCCCAAGTTTTGGGCTCGATCGGAAATCAATTGGGGTAAGAAATTGGACAATTCAGATTCAAAGACAGTTCGTTCCTTATACGAGTGGTTGGTGTATTCCGTAGTTCTAGTGATTGGATTTCACTCAAAACTCACCAAATGACTCCTCCCACCATATTATGACGATGCCCAAATTTTGGGCTCGATCGGAAATCCATAGGGGTAAGAAATTGGATAATTCAAGTTCGTAGGCAGTTCGTTCCTTATAGGAGTGGTAGGTGTACTCCGTAGTTCTAGCGATTGGATTTCACTCAAAACTCACCAAATGACTCCTCCCACCATATTATGATGATGCCCAAGTTTTGGGCTCGATCGGAAATCCATAGTGGTAAGAAATTGGACAATTCAAGTTGGAAGGCAGTTCGTTCCGAATTGGAGTGGATGGTGTATTGTATAGTTCTAGCTATGGGATTTCACTCAAAACTCACCAAATGACTCGTCCCACCATATTATGATGATGCCCAAGTTTTGGGCTCGATCGGAAATCCATAGTGGTAAGAAATTGGACAATTCAAGTTGGAAGGCAGTTCGTTCCGAATTGGAGTGGATGGTGTACTGCATAGTTCTAGCTATTGGATTTCAATCAAAACTCACCAAATGACTCCTCCCACCATATTATGATGATGCCCAAGTTCTAGGCTCGATCGGAAATCAATAGGGGTAAGAAATTGGACAATTCAGGTTCAAAGGCAATTCGTTCCTTATAGGATTGGTTGGTGTATTCCGTAGTTCTAGCGATTGGATTTCACTCAAAACATACCAAATGACTCCTCCCACCATATTATGATGATGCCCAAGTTTTGGGCTCGATCGGAAATCAATCGGGGTAAGAAATTAGACAATTCAGGTTCAAAGGCAGTTCGTTCCTTATTGGAGTGGATGGTGTATTCCGTAGTTCTAGCGATTTGATTTCACTCAAAACCCACCAAATGACTCCTCCCACCACATTATGGGGATGCCCAAGTTTTGGTCTCGATCGGAAATCAATAGGAAAAAGAAATTGGACAATTCAGGTTCAAAGGCAGTTCGTTCCTTATAGGAGTGGTTGGTGTATTCCGTAGTTCTAGTGATTGGATTTCACTCAAAACCCACCAAATGACTCCTCCCACCATATTATGATGATGCCCAAGTTTTGGGCTCGATCGGAAATCAATCGGGGTAAGAAATTAGACAATTCAGGTTCAAAGGCAGTTCGTTCCTTATAGGAGTAGTTGGTGTATTCCGTAGTTCTAGCGATTGTATTTCACTCAAAACTCACCAAATGACTACTCCCACCATATTATGTTGATGCCCAAGTTTTGGGCTCGATCGGAAATCAATAGGGGTAAGAAATTGGACAATTCAGGTTCAAAGGCAGTTTGTTCCTTACAGGAGTGGTTGGTGTATTCTGTAGTTCTAGCGATTTGATTTCATTCAAAACCCACGAAATGACTCCTCCCGGCATATTATGGGGATGCCCAAGTTTTGGGATCGATCGGAAATCTATAGGGGTAAGAACTTGGACAATTCAGGTTCAAAGGCAATTCGTTCCTTATAGGAGTGGTTGGTGTATTCCGTAGTTCTAGCGATTGGATTTCACTCAAAACTCCCCAAATGACTCCTCCCACCATATTATGATGATGCCCAAGTTTTGGGCTCGATCAGAAATCAATAGGGGTAAGAAGTTGGACAATTCAGGTTCAAAGGAAGTTCGTTCCTTATAGGAGTGGTTTGTGCATTCCGTAGTTCTAGCGATTGGATCTCACTCAAAACTCACCAAATGACTCCTCCCACCATATTATGATGATGCCCAAGTTTTGGGCTTGATCGGAAATCAATAGGGGTAAGAAATTGGACAATTCAGGTTCAAAGGCAATTCGTTCCTTATCGGAGTGGTTGGTGTATTCCGTAGTTCTAGCGATTGGATTTCACTCAAAACTCACCAAATGACTCCTCCCACCATATTATGATGATGCCCAATTTTTGGGCTTGATCGGAAATCAATAGGGGTAAGAAATTGGACAATTCAGGCTCAAAGGCAGTTCGTTCCTTATAGGAGTGGTTGGTGTATTGCATAGTTATAGCGATTGGATTTCACTCTAAACTCACCAAACGACTCCTCCCACCGTATTATGATGATGCCCAAGTTTTCGGCCCGATCGGAAATCAATAGGGGTAAGAAATAGGACAATTCAGGTTCAAAGGCAGTTCATTCCTTATAGGAGTGGTTGGTGTATTCCGTAGTTCTAGAGATTTGATTTCACTCAAAACCCACCAAATGACTCCTCCCACCATATTATGGGGATGCCCAAGTTTTGGGGTCGATCAGAAATCAATAGGGGTAAGAAATTGGACAATTCAGGTTCAAAGGCAATTCGTTCTTTGTAGGGGTGGATGGTGTATTCAGTAGTTCTAGCGATTGGATTTCACTCAAAACTCACCAAATGACTCCTCCCACCATATTATGATGATGCCCAAGTTTTGGGCTCGATCAGAAATCAATAGGGGTAAGAAGTTGGACAATTCAGGTTCAAAGGCAGTTCGTTCGTTATAGGAGTGGTTGGTGCATTCCGTAGTTCTAGCGATTGGATCTCAGTCAAAACTCACCAAATGACTCCTCCCACCATATTATGATGATGCCGAAGTTTTGGGCTCGATCGGAAATCCATGGGGGTAAGAAATTGGACAATGACTCCTCCCACCATATTATGGGGATGCCCAAGTTTTGGGCTCGATCGGAAATCAATAGGGGTAAGAAACTGGACAATTCAGGTTCAAAGGCAGTTCGTTCCTTATAGGAGTGGTTGGTGTATTCCGTAGTTCTAGCGATTGGATTTCACTCAAAACTCACCAAATGACTCCTCCCACCGTATTATGATGATGCCCAAGTTTTGGGCTCGGTCGGAAATCCATAGGGGTAAGAAATTGGACAATTCAAGTTAGAAGGCAGTTCGTTCCGAATTGGAGTGGTTGGTGTATTGCATAGTTCTAGCGATTGGATTTCACTCAAAACTCACCGAATGACTCCTCCCACCATACACTACTACAAAAAATGAAATAGACGACGGTAATCCACCGTCGTGTATCATGGTTTACAACCGACGAGAAATCGACCGCCGTCTTTTCATACATGAAATAAGGACGGCAAATAACCGACGTTGTTAATTTAGTACACGTCAGTAAAATAATAAAACCGACGTAGATTTCGTACATAAAAGAGACCTTTCGACTATAATAGACGACGGTTTTAGTAAAACACAGACGTTTAAGTAATGTTAAATGTCAAAAACAACTACAAAACCGACGTAAATATGCTTATCAACGTCTCTAAATAAACCAAAAACCGACGTGTAACACTTAGAAACCGTCGTGGTTAATAAATACTACGTTCACTAAATGAAATAACTGACGTCTAAAACATATAACATGTCATATATTTACTTGAACTGACGTAAAAACAACAATAACCACGACCCTTTATATCACCACAGACGTTGAAAATGATTTTGACGGCTTGAACACAAAACAAACGACGTGGTTAATATAGTACACGTCAGTAAAACACTAAAACCGACGTAGATTTCATACATAAAGCATTAAAAGAGATCTTTCGACTATAATAGACGACGGTTTTAGTAAAACACAGACGTTTAAATAATGTTAAATGTCAAAAACAACTACAAAACCGACGTAAATATGCTTATCAACGTCTCTAAATAAACCAAAACCGACGTGTAACACTTAGAAACCGTCGTGGTTAATAAATACTACGTTCACTAAATGAAATAACTGACGTCTAAAACATATAACATGGCATATATTTACTTGAACTGACGTAAAAACAATAACCACGACCCTTTATATCACCACAGACGTTGAAAATGATTTTGACGGCTTGAACACAAAACAAACGACGTGGTTAATATATTACACGTCATAAGAAAACTAAAACCGACGTCGATTAGGTACATAAAAGCATAAAAAGAGACCTTTCGACTATAATAGACGACGGTTTTAGTAAAACACAGACGTTTAAATAATTTTAAATGTCAAAAACAACTATAAAACCGACGTAAATAGTTTTATCAACGTCTCTAAATCAAACAAAACCGACGTGTCAAACTTAGAAACCGCAGTGGTTAATAAATACTACGTTCAATAAACAAAAAAACGGACGTCTAAAACATATAACATGGCATATATTTACTTCAACTGACGTAAAAACAATAATAACCACGGCCCTTTATATCACCACAGACGTTGAAAATGATTTTGACGGCTTGAACACAAAAAAAACGACGTGGTTAATATATTACACGTCATAAAAAACTAAAACCGACGTCGATTTGATAAATAAAAGCATAAAAAGAGACCTTTCGACTATAATAGGCGACGGTTTTAGTAAAAAACAGACGTTTAAATAATTTTAAATGTCAAAAACAACTATAAAACTGACGTAAATAGTTTTGTCAACGTCTCTAAATCAAACAAAACCGACGTGTCAAACTTAGAAACCGCCGTGGTTAATAAATACTACGTTCACTAAATAAAAAAACGGACGTCTAAAACATATAACATGGCATATATTTACTTGAACTGACGTAAAAACAACAATATTAACCGTTTTGAAATGAATTATAATTAACCGACGTGTTTTCTTTTTCAAATGGCGGTTTTTATTTCATTTTTGTGTTGTCATTCCACGTCGGTTGTGAAAACCCGACGTTGGTTGTTTTGAAGACGTCTCGTTTTGCGATTTTTGTAACTTGACCGTCGTATTTTCTGCTTTAACCGATTATTTTTTAATTTTTGATTTGTTGTGCCCAAAGCTTGCAGAATGAAAATGTGATCGGAAATAAAATGATATACAGAGCTATGAATTAATGTCATACAATTAACTGCATAACTAATGTCATACATTACAACAATCAATCAATCCTTATATCTTCACACCCATCTTTAATATTCTCACTCCCAAACTCACCCACTAGGTCATCAAATGTGTCAACAATCGAATATTCCCACATTTAACACATGGACAACGAATCTCAGTTGTATTTCCAAGATTTTCTAACGCAAAATTCAAAAATCCTTCCACCCCTAACTCATATGCCTTCGATCTTCTATCCGCATGCATCCATGACTTATCCATCTCACACTCTATCAAATTCATATAAATATATATATATATTAAAGTGGAAAGACCAGCAATGAAACACTACCTCATTCAAATAGCAGAGAACAAAATGAAAATTAAATATAAAACATGGAAAAGACGACGGTTTATAAAAATAATCGTCGTTTAATATACATTCCGACGACGGCATCTATAGTCACCGTCGTCATTAAGATACCCAAACCCAAAAATTTGAACGGTGTTCTGGTAGCCTAAAGACGACGTTTAATGGAGAAACAGTCGTCTTTAGGCTACCAGTTGCGGCTTAAAACGCAGACGACGGGAGTAAATGAACAACCGACGTATAATAAACATTTGGACGACGGTTTGATCCTTCAACCGTCGTCGTAGTTAAAAAAAAAAATAGCTTAAATCTCCCATCCCCATTCCTTTTCCAAGAACCCATGGCCAAACAAACATAAAATAACCCAAACAGAGAGCAATTATTACAAGATTGCAAACACCAAAACCCTAATATAGCTACCAACGAAAACATTTATGGATTTAAGAAGAGATTAGGGTTGTACTTACATGGATATTGAGAGAGAGCTGCGAGAATATAACAACTGCTTCAGAGAGAGCTTGGAGAATCTACGTACCCAATGCTTTGAGAGAGAGCTTGGAGAATCTACGTACCAAATGCTTTGAGAGAGATCTTGGAGAATCTACGTACCCAATACTTTGAGAGAGAGCTGAGAGAATATAACAAAAGCTTGAGAGAGAGCTGAGAGAATTAGGATTAAAGGGACTAGAGTTGTACTTACATGGATATTGAGAGAGAGCTAGGAGAACGAAAACTTTCAGACAAATTTATGTTGAAGAGAGAAAATGAACTATTTGAGGGTTAAAGGGAAATTCTGAAAATTTTAGGTCGCGGTCAAAAAATTTTAAGTACCGCGTTTTTCAACCACGACGGTCAACACTTACACTGATGTCTAATAATTACTTACAACGGCGGTTGTTATAAAATACCGACGTTGTAAACACTAAGGACGTCGCTATTTTATAACCGACGTCGTCAACCGAATTCAATTAGTCTTTGTTAATGTAGTTGACCAAAAACAGCGGGAGAAAACCGGCGTCGTTTCAAAAAACCCTAAACCCTAAACTCTAAACCCTAAACCCTAAATTTTAAAATAATTTTTTAAAAATACACAAGTACGAGAAAAATGAACCGAAAATTGCTATGGATTCCTTACAACATTGCCTTCTACAATAGTAGGCTAAAATATGGATTTCATAATTTTTAATTTATGGGCACCAATGGATCACATAAACCTTAGGGTTATGTTATGTAAAGTATAAGGAGTACCATGCTTTGTCTCTAAATTTGTTTGAATTTTGTTATCATTTGAACTTTGAAAACTAAAATTACATTTTTCAGGCCTTAACGGGCAAGATATTGTCTCAATCAGTGCATAGAATTTGCCGGTATATTTTTCGGATTTTGTTTTGAATATATTATTAATATTAGTAATTAAATACAATAAAAAAATATTTCCAAAATTATATTTTTTTAAGCTTTAGGATAGAGACAATATTCCAATGCTTGGTAGTTTTCAGTATAATTTTTGGATATAGTTATGAATTTAATATGAATTTAATGACCTAGCCGACGTTGTATCCCTTTACAACGACTTTAAACATAATAAACCGACGTTGAAACTATATTTAAGAATATACACAGGATGAATTAATTATAAACCGTCGTTGTTATGACTATTACACGTCATTTTAGTGTATATAACGGACGTTGTTTAAATATATAAAGGCGGATATTTAAGAATATCCGCCTTTGTATAGTATTACAACGTTGATAAGGTTATACTAACCGACGTAGTATATGAATACAAATTCATTTATACAGGATGAATTAATTATAAACCGTCGTTGTTATTACTATTACACGTCATTTTAGTGTATATAACTGACGTTGTTTATATATATAAAGGCGAATATTTAAGAATATCCGCCTTTGTATAGTATTACGACGTCGATAAGGTTATACTAACCGACGTAGTATATGAATTCATATTCTTTTATACAGGATGAATTAATTATAAACCGTCGTTGTTATTACTATTACACGTCATTTTAGTGTATATAACTGACGTTGTTTAAATATACAAAGGCGGATATTTAGGAATATCCGCCTTTGTATATTATTTAGACGTCGATAAGGTTATACTAACGGACGTAGTATATGAGTACAAATTCATTTATATAGGATGAATTAATTATAAACCGTCGTTGTTATGACTATTACACGTCGTTTTTAAGAATTACCGTCGATGTTATATTTCCATTTACTGCAAGACGACCATTGTGTACACGTATGAGACGTGTAAATTAGAATCAGACGTCGGTGTTTGGGAACTAAACAAGTTTTAAAACAAAATTTAATTTTTTTGATTTTTGTTCGCTTGATTACAACAAAATATTTATGTACATTTTAAATAAACTAAATTAAACCTGAACATTGTTCATAAATATTTATCTACATCAATTATCCTTCGGTAATTGCTTGTTCACGAATTCTGCCCATTCATGCCTAACTTCGTCAATATCCTCTTGTTTATACTGAAGTTTATCTTTTTTCTTGTCAAACTGCAAAATAAACCAAAAAATCGACGTGTTATAAGGATACAAACGACGGTTTTAAACAAAAATATGACGTAGTAAAATAAAGAAAGTATATCTAAAATGTTGCGTTTTACCTTCTCGAAATTTAGGTCTGGATCATGAATTATATCTCTCATGAATCGCATCACGTAATAGCCACACTCTACACTTGTTGGTTGTTCAGGAGTGCCGAGTAGATTTTTCCAAATGGCCTGCTGTTTACGTGAGTTTTTATTTATATGAATGTTAAACATTTTAATTGACCTGTTACAAGAAAACAAAGGGTGTTAATGACAAAACAAAAAATTTAAATACAAATAGTAACCGTCGTGGTAAATCAGTCAAAACGACGGAGTTTTTTAAACCAAGACGTTATATTTTGTTTAAAACGGCGGTAAAACCTAACCGTCGTTGTGTAACGTTATAACGTCGGTAAGAGTAAAAAACGTCGTATGACAAAAAATTGAGCAGAAAAAATTAAAACGTTCTTAAATAAAACGCAAACGACGTGGTAGTTAAATTAAAACGACGTTTTTAAGAAAATACTGACGTGGTAGTTAAATTAAAACGTCGGTAATATCTTCCCGTCGTTATATTTAATAATAACGTCGGTATTATTAAAAACCGTCGTTTATTTAAATACTTTATAGGAAAAATCTTAAATCAGAAGAAATCAACTTACGTATTCACTATATTTTTCATTTCGTCGTCAACCAAGCGTTTTCGCAGTGAATTCATGTAATAGGCAGTCTCCGTTAATGGTCTCACAATTACCATCACCCAATGACCCCTGCACATAATGATTCATATTAGAAAGAAAAATATTAGAAGCTCAGGAAAATACTTTAAATGGTACTAACCCTGGATTATAAGGGACCAAGAAAAATTGATTCCCATCTGCTGTATTCAGGCGGTTTGACAGGTTTTTTATTCGGTCTGATATTGATCCAGCTCCAGAGCTCACTAGCCCAGGGTCCACGAGGCCAACAAGGTTTACAATATTTGCCATTTTTAAATAGTCAAATAGGAACCTAAATATATGAAAGTCAATTAAATGAGATTTTAATTTAAAAGAAAGGAAAATGTAAAACAAAATGGGATTAGGGAGAATTACCTCATGTATACTGATATCACTGTGGTTCCTATCTCAACCATGGAACCAAACTGCAAAACATCTTCAGTGAAGAGGAAGGTATCATGCTCAAAGCCAAACACTTCCTTGGGCATGTGAATTGTTAGAGCCTCGTTACCAGGCAACAACTTGGTCCGGAAATGTTGGCATAAGGCTAACAGAGGAGGTGGCATGTCTAGCTTTGAGAGATCCTGTTAAAAGAAATTAATAAAGAAATATAAGTTAGTTTGTGTGTGAACTAAAATAAACGACTCTAACTAAACACAAAAAACAGACGTGGTATATAATATAAACGACGGTTTCTAGTTAATACTGACGGAGGAAAGGTTATACACGTCGGTAAATAGATAACCGTCGTTGTATTGAATTTATAACGTCACTATACTATAGAAAGGTCGTCTAATATAAATACAGTTAATGAAATCGTGAAATAGACGACGGTTTATAAAAGCGTCGTGGTATTTAATGAAACACGACGTGTATTGTAAGAAACAGACTTATATACCGTCGTTATTTTAAATTTTAACGTCGGCTATTAAAAGGAGCGACGTCTTTTTAAAATTTAAAAAGCAGAAATAGAAAATAGCAGAGATTTTACCGTGTCCTCTTTCTCTTTTGCAGCAGTATCAGCTTCAGGCTTCGGATCTTCTAATTCCAAAGCTAGGGGTCTGATATTAGTGGCCCAAGAGCAGCTTGCCTTATCAGACATTGGATTTTTTGGGCTTTGATCTTGAGGGGGTAAAATAATTGGAGGAATTGGAGTCCTTGGAGAAATTGAGGTTTGGAGCATCTGGCTGGGATCAAAATTAGGAACTAGTTGACGGATATATGCCAACATAGCCTCCCTCTCTGCTCTGACTGCTTCCATTATAGTTTCCCTTGACTTCGCCTCAATCCTCAAGGTCTCTTCTCTGACTGCCTCCCTCACACTTTCCTTCAATTTGTCACCAAATTTCACTCTCTGCTGTTTCGGCAAATTGAAGAACTGAGTTGGGGTAACGCCAGCACCAGCTCCTCTGACTCTCCCACCATGCTCGGGGGTTCCCAAAGCCAGAGTCAAGATATCATTGCTCTCGGAGACAGTCAGAGTGCCTTCGGAGACTTGCTTTTGCAAATCATCCTAAAAGAGAGAAAGAGAGATTGTTAGAACCTGAGCAGGGTGTATGACAGATACATATACCGACGTTGTAAATTATAAACAACGACGGTTTTTCTTAAATGACTGACGTGGTATTAATTTAAAACGTCTGTATATAAATACCGTCATTGTTTATACTTTACAACGTCGGTATATAAAAATATGTCGTATATTCAAAATAAAACAGATTAAGACATAAATCAAAGACCGTCGTAGTATTCAAAGTAAGACGACGAATTATTAAACAAACAGACGTAGATGTCCAATTCCATATGGCTGCACAAAATTACCGTCGTTGTATAAGCATTCTAACGTCTAGATAAGATAAAACCGTCATAAGTTTTAATGAAGAAGTGAAAAAACTCGATTGAAATATGCATTCTTTTCCAGAAATTGTGCACCACAAATTTCAGTGAAATAGACAGAGAGAGGGAGAGTGTGTGCGTGAGTAAACTTAAAACAAAAATGCAGTTCATAGAATAATTTAATCCGTCGTATTAATTCTATCTAGATGTCTACTTTATTCAAAAACCGACGTCCTATTCATTTTTAAACGTCCGTAAATTAAGCCCGTCGTGGTGTTCATTTTATAACGTCGCTTATTTAAAGATAAACGACGTCTATACCAAAATAAAACACTCTGTTTTTCAAATTTAGAACAGAGTTAGTGAGACTTACGATTAGTTTTGCCTTCTCTGCAGCCTTTGGATCAGGGATGTTTCCTGTTTTATCTTCTCTTGCTTTCTTCCACAGAACAGCTCGATCGATTTCTTGACCTTCGGGCATGGTTTCTACCAATTGGTCCGTCAAACCAACATACCCTTTTTTAGACAACCTATGGTTGTACTCCAATTTCTCCCTCCTCTCCTTCTGCTCAGCATGCTTAGCCTCAAAATCTGGGGTTAACCTTGAAACTACGAAAGCATCCCATTGCGATTTCTCTATGAACTTATAAAGCGCAGGGATATCTCTTAACCTCTCCCTGTCATGTGCGTAAGGAAGGATATACTGCCTAGTTACGTTATACTTGAAATCCTTCCATTTTTTGGCGGCAGACTGCAAGACCAAGTTCTTGTAACTATCCCCAACAACATAGGACATTTGAACAGCTTCCCAAATCTGCTCCTTCACGTCCTTGGGTAATTGTTTCCATTTCTTGTCCACAAGAGGGACTCTGGTGCGTGCCAAAACACCAATGAAAGACTGCATCTCAACAGCAGCCTTGCCATGTGGTTTGCCATCTTTATTGAACTCAACCACAGGCTTAACCTTCTCAATTTTCCTCTTCACAACACGGCTCATTGTGCTGATACCGCGGCCAGATTTTGGCTCCTCAACAAATGTGGCTGTGCTCGAGTCTTTCTCTGAGGTTGAGGAAAATCTCATCCTCTTCGAGGGTTTGCTTTGAGTTGATTTTTCGACTTCCACTGAACCTGTTTTGGGTTCATCCCCTTGTGCCATTGAACCTGCTTTGGCCTTTGACGCTTCAGCTTCCTTGTTTTGAGATTCCGAAACCATTTTTGATTAATCTGCCAGGAAAACAACGTCGGTTATTAAAAAGAAACGACGTAATAATACAAAACAACGACGGTAACACTAAAAAAGTGACGTCCTATTAAACAGTCTCGTAGATCATGAATGAAAATAAGACGGCGGTTTTATATACTGCCTAGTTATTTTAATAACCGACGTGGTTTAAAATTACAAAACGAGTGTTCTTCTCTCACTAGACGACGGTTTTATCTTGTTTCCGACGTATTAATTGTCACACCATGACGGTTTTTAGCCACCGTCGTGCAGTTTGCATTACGGCCGTCGTGGTGTGTCCATTCTATCGTCGAAAACAAGACAGAACTGTCGTCTTTTGGCGTCGTGAGTGTATCTACTTATGTATTTAATCAAAACCAGTGAAAGATTTCTTCAATTTGACAGAATCTTGTTTCCAGACAACTACGGCATGCAAATGAAAAGTAAAAAAAGGGAAGAGAGTGAGAAAAAACCTTGAATAACACCGGCGTGCAAAGAAATGTTTCCTTCCGACGAAGACGAAGACCAAAATGGTGATTTGGAGATGAAGACGATGATTCAGACGATGATGCTAGGTCAGGTGACGAAAATGGTGATTTGGGAAATGAGAGGGAAACTACGATACTTTATCGGGAAGAGAAAACCGTAAAATATTAGGTCAGGTGACGAAAAGTTTATATATTTTCCCAGAGTTCAATACAACGACGTTGTTATTAAAAAACCGCCGTATTATTTAGGTATAACGACGGTAGATAATTCATAAATGACGTGGTTATCACAACTGCCGAAAGACTTTTGGAATTCCGATGTGGTTATGACGGCGCTTTTTTTCTCTAAACTGACGTTGTACTTGTAATTTCAACGACTGTGTATTTTAATAAACCGACGTGGTTACTTTGCGGTTCTGAAAACGACGTCGTTCTCTTTTTAATACGCGCCAAATGACTTTTGGATTTCCGACGTGGTTATGACGGCGCTTTTTTTCTCTAAACTGACATTGTACTTATAAATTCAACGACTGTGTATTTTAATAAACCGACGTGGTTACTTTGGCTTCTGATAAAACGACGTGGTATTTTAATAAAACGACGTCGTTCTCTTTTTAATACTCGCCAAATGACTTTTGGATTTCCGATGTAGTGATCTTTTTAATACGCGCCAAATGACTTTTGGATTTCCGATGTAGTTATGATGTTGATTATTCAAATATGACGTCGGTATTTATATTATAACCGACGTGGATATTTACGGTTATTTTGTTTAAATAGCATTTTTTCACGCGTTTTTTAACCCTCACAAGAAATTGTCTTTCTGAAAGCAAATGGGTTTGCAGAATGATTCCTCACTTCCCATGGGTTTGCTACATCCTCCTGTGTAGCAAGGGTGGAACCAGCTAAACAAATACGATGGTAATTTGACGGCGGTTTACAGAGAAGGCAGACGTATAAACTAAACAAATACGATGGTAATTTGAACTTAGGACGTGGTAAATAAAAATGACAGTAGTGTTGTAGGTACCGTCGTAGTATACTCCAAAATAATAAGTCGGCGGTTTACAGAGAATGCACCGTCGTAGTATACAGACGTGGATTCCATTATATTATACGACGCAGATTAAGAACAGTTGGTCGTGTTTAGGTAGGAATTAACACGGCAGGTTTTTTGGTGAACTGTCGTCTTTATTTTCTACGTCGGTGGATTCATACCTGCTGTCGTTGTTTTTTGGTCAGATTTTATCTCTGAAGAAATCCTTTTTTAAAAATGACGCTTTTTTATTTGTATGCGTCGTCTTTTAAAAATATTCAACAATAAGGAACTTATCCACGACGGGTTTTTTTAATACCGTCGTCTGTTTAAATACAACGACGGTTTTATCTTATACCGTCGTCTTTTTCTGGTCGTCTTTTTCCATTTTTGTAGTAGTGATATTATGATGATGCCCAAGTTTTGGGCTCGATCGGAAATCAATAGGGGTAAGAAATTGGACAATTCAGGTTCAAAGGCAGTTCGTTCCTTATAGGAGTGGTTGGTGTATTCCGTAGTTCTAGCGATTTGATTTCACTCAAAACCCACCAAATGACTCCTCCCACCATATTATGGGGATGCCCAAGTTTTGGGCTCGATCGGAAATCAATAGGGGTAAGAAATTGGACAATTCAGGTTCAAAGGCAGTTCATTCGTTATAGGAGTGGTTGGTGTATTCCGTAGTTCTAGAGATTTGATATCACTCAAAACTCAGCAAATGACTCCTCCCACCATATTATGATGATGCCCAAGTTTTGGGCTCGATCGGAAATCAATAGGAGTAAGAAATTGGACAATTCAGGTTCAACGACAGTTCGCTCCTTATAGGAGTGGTTTGTGTATTCCGTAGATCTTGCGATCGGATTTCACTCAAAACTCACCAACTGACTCCTCCCACCATATTTTGATGATGCCCAAGTTTTGGGCTCAATCGGAAATCAATAGGGGTAAGAAACTGGACAATTCAGGTTCAAAGGCAGTTCGTTCCTTATAGGAGTGGTTGGTATATTCCGTTGTTCTAGCGATTTTATTTCACTCAAAACCCACCAAATGACTCCTCCCACCATATTATGGGGATGCCCAAGTTTTGGGCTCGATCGGAAATCAATAGGGGTAAGAAATTGGACAATTCAGGTTCAAAGACAGTTCATTCGTTATAGGAGTGGTTGGTGTATTCCGTAGTTCTAGAGATTTGATTTCACTCAAAACTCAGCAAATGACTCCTCCACCATATTATGATGATGCCCAAGTTTTGGGCTCGATCGGAAATCAATAGGGGTAAGAAATTGGACAATTCAGGTTCAAATGCAGTTCGTTCCTTATAGGAGTGGTTGGTGTATTCCGTAGTTCTAGCGATTGGATTTCACTCAAAACTCACCAACTGACTCCTCCCACCATATTTTGATGATGCCCAAGTTTTGGGCTCAATCGGAAATCAATAGGGGTAAGAAACTTGACAATTCAGGTTCAAAGGCAGTTCGTTCCTTATTGGAGTGGTTGGTATATTCCGTTGTTCTAGCGATTTTATTTCACTCAAAACCCACCAAATGACTCCTCCCACCATATTATGGGGATGCCCAAGTTTTGGCCTCGATCGGAAATCAATTGGGGTAAGAAATTCGACAATTCAAGTTCGAAGGCAGTTCGTTACGAATTGGAGGGGTTGGTATATTGCACATTTTTGGCCATTCGATTTCACTCAAAACTCACCAAATGACTCCTCCCACCATATTATGATGATGCCCAAGTTTTGGGCTCGATCGGAAATCAAATGGGGTAAGAAATTGGACAATTCAAGTTCAAAGGCAATTCGTTCCTTATAGGAGTGGTTGGTGTATTCCGTAGTTCTAGCGTTTGGATTTCACTCAAAACCCACCAAATGACTCCTCCCACCATATTATGTTGATGCCCAAGTTTGGGGCTCGATCGGAAATCAATAGGGGTAAGAAATTGGACAATTCAGGTTCAAAGGCAGTTCGTTCCTTATAGGAGTGGTTGGTGTATTCCGTAGTTCCAACGATTGGATTTCACTCAAAACTCAGCAAATGACTCCTCCCACCATATTATGATGATGCCCTAGTTTTGGGCTCGATCGGAAATCAATAGGGGTAAGAAATTGGACAATTCAGGTTCAAAGGCAGTTCGTTCCTTATAGGAGTGGTTGGTGTATTCCGTAGTTCTAGCAATTGGATTTCACTCAAAACTCAGCAAATGACTCCTCCCACAATTTTATGATGATGCCCAAGTTTTGGGCTCGATCGGAAATCAATAGGGGTAAGAAATTGGACAATTCAGGTTCAAAGGCAGTTCGTTCCTTGTAGGAGTGGTTGGTGTATGCCGTAGTTCAAGCAACTGGATTTCACTCAAAACGCACCAAATGACTCATCCCATCATATTATGATGATGCCCAAGTTTTGGGCTCGATCGGAAATCAATAAGGGTAAGAAATTGGACAGTTCAGGTTCAAAGGCAATTCGTTCCTTATAGGAGTGGTTGGTGTATTCCGTAGTTCTAGCAGTTAGATTTCACTCAAAACTCACCAAGTGACTCCTCCCACCATATTATGGTGATGCCCAAGTTTTGGGTTCGATCGGAAATCCATAGGGGTAAGAAATTGGACAATTCAAGTTCGAAGGCAGTTCGTTCCGAGTTGGAGTGGTTGGTGTGTTGCATAGTTCTAGCGATTCTATTTCACTCAAAACTCACCAAATGACTCCCCCCACCATATTATGATGATGCCCAAGTTTTGAGCTCGATCGGAAGTCAATAGGGGTAAGAAATTGGACAATTCAGGTTCAAAGGCAGTTCGTTCCTTATAGGAGTGGTTGGTGTATTCCGTAGTTCTAGCAATGGGATTTCACTCAAAACTCACCAAATGACTCTTCCCACCATATTATGATGATGCCCAAGTTTTGGCCTCGAACGGAAATCAATAAGGGTAAGAAATTGGACAGCTCAAGTTCAAAGGCAGTTCGTTCCTTATAGGAGTGGTTGGTGTATTTCGTAGTTCTAGAGATTTGATTTCACTCAAAACTCAGCAAATGACTCCTCCCACCATATTATGATGATGCCCAAGTTTTGGGCTTGATCGGAAATCAATAGGGGTAAGAAATTGAACAATTCAGGTTCAAAGGCAGTTCGTTCCCTATAGGAGTGGTTGGTGTATTCCGTTCTAGCAATTTGATTTCACTCGAAGTCCACCAAATGACTCCTCCCACCATATTATGATGATGCCCAAGTTTTGGGCTCGATCGGAAATCAATAGGGGCAAGAAATTCGACAATTCAAGTTCGAAGGCAGTTCGTTCCGAATTGGAGTGGTTTTTGTATTGCATAGCTCTAGCGATTGGATTTCACTCAAAACTCACCAAATGACTCCTCCCACCATATTATGTGGATTCCCAAGTTTTGGGCCCGATCGGATATCAATAGGGGTAAGAAATTGGACAATTCAGGTTCATAGGCAGTTCGTTCCTTATAGGAGTGGTTGGTGTATTCCGTAGTTCAAGCGATTGGATTTCACTCAAAACTCACCAAATGACTCCTCCCACCATATTATGATGATGCCCAAGTTTTGGGCTCGATCGGAAATCAATAGGGGCAAGAAATTCGACAATTCAAGTTCGAACGCAGTTCCTTACGAATTTGAGGGGTTGATGTATTGCATAGTTCTGGCGATTGGATTTCACTCAAAACTCACCAAATGACTCCTCCCAACATACTATGTTGATGCCCAAGTTTTGGGCTCGATCGGAAATCAACAGGGGTAAGAAATTGGACAATTCAGGTTCAAAGGCAGTCCGTTCCTTATAGGAGTGGCTGGTGTATTCCATTCTAGCGATTTGATTTCACTCAAAATCCACCGAATGACTCCTCCCACCATATTATGGGGATGCCCAAGTTTTGGGGTCGATCGGAAATCAATAGGGGTAAGAAATTGGACAATTCAAGTTCAAAGGCAGTTCGTTCCTTATAGGAGTGGTTGGTGTATTCCGTAGTTCTAGCGATTGGATTTCACTAAAAACTCACCAAATGACTCCCCCCACCATATTATGATGATGCCCAAGTTTTGAGCTCGATCGGAAGTCAATAGGGGTAAGAAATTGGACAATTCATGTTCAAAGGCAGTTCGTTCGTTATAGGAGTGGTTGGTGTATTCCGTAGTTCTAGCAATTGGATTTCACTCAAAACTCACCAAATGACTCCTCCCACCATATTATGATGATGCCCAAGTTTTGGGTTCGATCGGAAATCCATAGGGGTAAGAAATTGGACAATTAAAGTTCGAACGCAGTTCGTTCCGAATTGGAGTGGTTGGTGTATTGCATAGTTCTAGCGATTGGATTTCACTCAAAACTCACCAAATGACTCCTCCCACCATATTATGGGGATTCCCAAGTTTTGGGCTCGATCGGATATCAATAGGGGTAAGAAATTGGACAATTCAAGTTCAAAGGCAGTTCGTTCCTTGTAGGAGTGATTGGTGTATTCCGTAGTTCAAGCGATTGGATTTCACTCAAAACTCACCAAATGACTCCTCCCACCATATTATGATTATGCCCAAGTGTTGGGCTCGATCGGAAATCAATAGGGGTAATAAATTCGACAATTCAAGTTCGAAGGCAGTTCCTTACGAATTGGAGGGGTTGGTGTATTACATAGTTCTGGCGATTGGATTTCACTCAAAACTCACCAAATGACTCCTCCCAACATATTATGATGATGCCCAAGTTTTGGGCTCGATCGGAAAACAACAGGGGTAAGAAATTGGACAATTCAGGTTCAAAGGCAGTTCGTTCCTTATAGGAGTGGCTGGTGTATTCCGTTCTAGCGAATTGATTTCACTCAAAATCGACCAAATGAATCCTCCCACCATATTATGGGGATGCCCAAGTGTTGGGCTCGATCGGAAATCAATAGGGGTAAGAAATTGGACAATTCAGGTTCAAAGGCAGTTCGTTCCTTATAGGAGTGGTTGGTGTATTCCATAGTTCTAGCGATTGGATTTCACTCAAAAATCACCAAATGACTCCCCCCACCATATTCTGATGATGCCCAAGTTTTGAGCTCGATTGGAAGTCAATAGGGGTAAGAAATTGGACAATTCATGTTCAAAGGAAGTTCGTTCCTTATAGGAGTGGTTGGTGTATTCCGTAGTTCAATCAATTGGATTTCACCCAAAACTGACCAAATGACTCCTCACACCATATTATGATGATGCCCAAGTTTTGGGTTCAATCGGAAATCCATAGGGGTAAGAAATTGGACAATTCAAGTTCGAAGGCAGTTCGTTCTGAACTGGAGTGGTTGGTGTATTGCATAGTTCTAGGGATTGGATTTCACTCTAAACTCACCAAATGATTCCTCCCACCATATTATGATGATGCCCAAGTTTTGGGCTCGATCGGAAATCAATAGGGGTAAGAAATTGGATAATTCAGGTTCAAAGCAGTTCGTTCCTTATAGGAGTGGTTGGTGTATTCCGTAGTTCAATCAATTGGATTTAACTCAGAACTCTCCAAATGACTCCTCCCACCATATTATGCAGATGCCCAAGTTTTGGGCTCGATCGAAATCCAGTAAGGGTAAGAAATTGGACAGTTCAGGTTCATAGGCAGTTCGTTCGTTATAGGAGTGGTTGGTGTATTCCGTAGTTCTAGATATTTAACTTCACTCAAAGCTTAGCAAATGACTCCTCCCACCATATTATGATGATGCCCAAGTTTGAGCTCATTCGGAAATCAATAGGGGTGAGAAATTGGACAATTCAGGTTCAAATGCAGTTCGTTCCTTATTGGAGTGGTTGGTGTATTGCATAGTTCTGTCGATTGGATTTCACTCAAAACTCACCAAATGACTCCTCCCAACATATTATGATGATTCCCTGTTTTGGGCTCGATCGGAAATCAACAGGGGTAAGAAATTGAACAATTCAGGTTCAAAGGCAGTTCGTTCCATATAGGAGTGGCTGGTGTATTCCGTTCTGGCGATTTGATTTCACTCGAAATCCACCAAATGACTCCTCCCACCATATTAAGGGGATGCCCAAGTTTTGAGCTCGATCGGAAGTCAATAGGGGTAAGAAATTGGACAATTCAAGTTCGAAGGCAGTTCGTTCCGAATTGGAGTGGTTGGTGTATTGCATAGTTCTAGCGATTGGATTTCACTCAAAACTCACCAAATGACTCCTCCCACCATATTATGGGGATTCCCAAGTTTTGGGCTCGATCGGAAATCAATAGGGGTAAGAAATTGGACAATTCAGGTTCAAAGGCAGTTCGTTCCTTGTAGGAGTGGTTGGTGTATTCCGTAGTTCTAGCGATTGGATTTCACTCAAAACTCCCCAAATGACTCCCCCCACCAAATTATGATGATGCCCAAGTTTTGAGCTCGATCGGAAGTCAATAGGGGTAAGAAATTGGACAATTCATGTTCAAAGGCTGTTCGTTCCTTATAGGAGTGGTTGGTGTACTTCGTAGTTCTAGCGATTGGATTTCACTCAAAACTCACCAAGTGACTCCTCCCACCATATTATGATGATGCCCAAGTTTTGGGCTCGATCGGAAATCCATAGGTGTAAGAAATTGGACAATTCAAGTTCGAAGGCAGTTCGTTCCGAATTGGAGTGGTTGGTGTATTGCATAGTTCTAGCGATTGGATTTCACTCAAAACTCACCAAGTGACTCCTCCCACCATATTATGATGATGCCCAAGTTTTGGGCTCGATCGGAAATCAATAGGGGTAAGAAATTGGACAATTCAGGTTCAATGGCAGTTCGTTCCCCATAGGAGTGATTGGGGTATTCCGTAGTTCTAGCGATTAGATTTCACTCAAAAATCACCAAATGACTCCTCCCACCATGTTATGATGATGCCCAAGTTTTGGGCTTGATCGGAAATCAATAGGGGTAAGAAATTTGCAATTCAGGTGCAAAGGCAGTTTGTTCCTTATAGGAGTGGTTCGTGTCTTCCGTAGTTCTAGCGATTGGATTTCACTCAAAACTCACCAAATGACTCCTCCCACCATATTATGATGATGCCCAAGTTTTGGGCTCAATCGGAAATCCTTGGGGGTAAAAAATTGGACAATTCAAGTTCAAAGGCAGTTCGTTCTGAATTGGAGTGGTTTGTGTATTGCATAGTTCTAGAGATTGGATTTCACTTAAAACTCTCCAAATGACTCCTCCCACCATATTATGACGATGCCCAAGTTTTGGGCTCGAGCGGAAATCTATAGGTGTAAGAAATTGGACAATTCAAGTTCGAAGGCAGTTCATTCCGAATTGGAGTGGTTGGTGTATTGCATAGTTTCTAGCGATTGGATTTCACTCAAAACTCACCAAGTGACTCCTCCCACAATATTATGATGATGCCCAAGTTTTGGGCTCGATCGGAAATCAACAGGGGTACGAAATTGGACAATTCAGGTTCAAAGGCAGTTCGTTCCTTATAGGTGTGGTTGGTGTATTCCGTAGTTCTAGCGATTGGATTTAACTCCAAACTCACCAAATGACTCCTCCCACCATATTATGATGATGCCCAAGTTTTTTGCTCGATCGGAAATCAATAGGGGTAAGAAATTGGGCAAGTCAGGTTCAAAGGCAGTTCGTTCCTTATAGGAGTGGTTGGTGTGTTCCGTAGTTCTAGCGATTGGATTTCACTCAAAACTCAACAAATGACTCCTCCCACCATATTATTATGATGCCCAAGTTTTTTGCTCGATCGGAAATCAATAGGGGTAAGAAATTGGACAATTCAGGTTCAAAGGCAATTCGTTCCTTATAGGAGTGGTTGGTGTATTCTGTAGTTCTAGCGATTGGATTTCACTCAAAACTCACCAAATGACTCCTCGCACCATTTTATGATGATGCCCAAGTTTTGGGCTCGATCAGAAATCAATAGGGTAAGAAATTGGACAATTCAGGTTCAAAGGAAGTTCGTTCCTTATAGGAGTGGTTGGTGTATTCCGTAGTTCAAGCGATTGGATTTCACTCAAAACTCACCAAATGACTCCTCCCACCGTATTATGATGATGCCCAAGTTTTGGGCTCGATCGGAAATCCATAGGGGTAAGAAATTTGACAATTCAAGTGCGCAGGCAGTTCGTTCCGAATTGGAATGGTTGGTGTATTGCATAGTTCTAGCGATTGGATTTCACTCAAAACTCACCAAATGACTCCTCCCACCATATTATGATGATGCCCAAGTTTTGGGCTCGATCGGAAATCAATAGGGGTAAGAAATTGGACAATTCAGGTTCAACGGCAGTTCGTTCCCCATAGGAGTGGTTGGTGTATTCCGTAGTTCTAGCAATTAGATTTCACTCAAAAATCACCAAATGACTCCTCCCAACATATTATGATGATGCCCAAGTTTTGGGCTTGATCGGAAATCAATAGGGGTAAGAAATTTGCAATTCAGGTGCAAAGGCAGGTCGTTCCTTATAGGAATGGCTGGTGTCTTCCGTAGTTCTAGCGATTGGATTTCACTCAAAACTCACCAAATGACTCCTCCCACCATATTATGATGATGCCCAAGTTTTGGGCTCGATCGGAAATCAATAGGGGTAAGAAATTGGACAATTCAGGCTCATAGGCAGTTCGTTCCTTATAGGAGTGGTTGGTGTATTCCGTAGTTCTAGCGATTTGATTTCACTCAAAACTCACCAAACGACTCCTCCCACCATATTATGGTGATGCCCAAGTTTTGGGCTCGATCGGAAATCAATAGGGGTAAGAAATTGGACAATTCAGGCTCAAAGGCAGTTCGTTCCTTGTAGGAGTGGTTGGTGTATTCCGTAGTTCTAGGGATTGGATTTCTCTCAAAACTCACCAAACGATTCCTCCCACCATATTATGGTGATGCCCAAGTTTTGGGCTCGATCGAAAATCAATAAGGGCAAGAAATTGGACAATTCATGCTCAAAGGCAGTTCGTTCCGTATAGGGGTGGCTGGTGTATTCCTTAGTTCTAGCGATTGGATTTCACTCTAAACTCACCAAATGACTCCTCCCACCATATTATGATGATGCCCAAGTTTTTGGCTCGATCGGAAATCAATTGGGGCAAGAAATTGGACAATTCAGGTTCAAAGGCAGTTCGTTCCTTATAGGAGTGGTTGGTGTGTTCCATAGTTCTAGCGATTGGATTTCACTCAAAACTAACCAAATGACTCCTCCCACCATATTCTGATGATGCCCAAGTTTTGGGCTCGATCAGAAATCAATAAGGTAAGAGATTGGACAATTCAGGTTCAAAGGAAGTTCGTTCCTTATAGAAGTGGTTGGTGTATTCCGTAGTTCTGGCGATTGGATTTCACTCAAAACTCACCAAATGACTCCTCCCCCCATATTATGATGATGCCCAAGTTTTGGGCTCGATCGGAAATCCATAGGGGTAAGAAACTGGACAATTCAGGTTCAAAGGGAGTTCGTTCCTTATAGGGGTGGTTGGTATATTCCGTTGTTCTAGCGATTTTATTTCACTCAAAACCCACCAAATGACTCCTCCCACCATATTATGGGGATGCCCAAGTTTTGGGCTCGATCGGAAATCAATAGGGGTAAGAAATTGGACAATTCAAGTTCAAAGGCAGTTCATTCGTTATAGGAGTGGTTGGTGTATTCCGTAGTTCTAGAGATTTGATTTCACTCAAAACTCAGCAAATGACTCCTCCCACCATATTATGATGATGCCCAAGTTTTGGGCTCGATCGGAAATCAATAGGGGTAAGAAATTGGACAATTCAGGTTCAAATGCAGTTCGTTCCTTATAGGAGTGGTTGGTGTATTCCGTAGTTCTAGCGATTGGATTTCACTCAAAACACACCAAATGACTCTTCCCACCGTATTATGATGATGCGCAAGTTTTGGGCTCGATCGGAAATCAATAGGAGTAAGAAATTGGACAATTCAGGTTCAACGGCAGTTCGCTCCTTATAGGAGTGGTTGGTGTATTCCGTAGATCTTGCGATCGGATTTCACTCAAAACTCACCAACTGACTCCTCCCACCATATTTTGATGATGCCCAAGTTTTGGGCTCAATCGGAAATCAATAGGGGTAAGAAACTGGACAATTTAGGTTCAAAGGCAGTTCGTTCCTTATAGGAGTGGTTGGTATATTCCGTTGTTCTAGCGATTTTATTTCACTCAAAACCCACCAAATGACTCCTCCCACCATATTATGGGGATGCCCAAGTTTTGGCCTCGATCGGAAATCAATTGGGGTAAGAAATTCGACAATTCAAGTTCGAAGGCAGTTCGTTACGAATTGGAGGGGTTGGTATATTGCACAGTTTTGGCCATTCGATTTCACTCAAAACTCACCAAATGACTCCTCCCACCATATTATGATGATGCCCAAGTTTTGGGCTCGATCGGAAATCAAATGGGGTAAGAAATTGGACAATTCAAGTTCAAAGGCAATTCGTTCCTTATAGGAGTGGTTGGTGTATTCCGTAGTTCTAGCGTTTGGATTTCACTCAAAACCCACCAAATGACTCCTCCCACCATATTGTGTTGATGCCCAAGTTTGGGGCTCGATCGGAAATCAATAGGGTTAAGAAATTGGACAATTCAGGTTCAAAGGCAGTTCGTTCCTTATAGGAGTGGTTGGTGTATTCCGTAGTTCCAACGATTGGATTTCACTCAAAACTCAGCAAATGACTCCTCCCACCATATTATGATGATGCCCTAGTTTTGGGCTCGATCGGAAATCAATAGGGGTAAGAAATTGGACAATTCAGGTTCAAAGGCAGTTCGTTCCTTATAGGAGTGGTTGGTGTATTCCGTAGTTCTAGCAATTGGATTTCACTCAAAACTCAGCAAATGACTCCTCCCACAATTTTATGTTGATGCCCAAGTTTTGGGTTCGATCGGAAATCCATAGGGGTAAGAAATTGGACAATTCAAGTTCGAAGGCAGTTCGTTCCGAATTGGAGTGGTTGGTGTGTTGCATAGTTCTAGCGATTCTATTTCACTCAAAACTCACCAAATGACTCCCCCCACCATATTGTGATGATGCCCAAGTTTTGAGCTCGATCGGAAGTCAATAGGGGTAAGAAATTGGATAATTCAGGTTCAAAGGCAGTTCGTTCCTTATAGGAGTGGTTGGTGTATTCCGTAGTTCTAGCAATGGGATTTCACTCAAAACTCACCAAATGACTCCTCCCACCATATTATGATGATGCCCAAGTTTTGGCCTCGAACGGAAATCAATAAGGGTAAGAAATTGGACAGCTCAAGTTCAAAGGCAGTTCGTTCCTTATAGGAGTGGTTGGTGTATTCCGTAGTTCTAGAGATTTGATTTCACTCAAAACTCAGCAAATGACTCCTCCCAACATATTATGATGATGCCCAAGTTTTGGGCTCGATCGGAAATCAACAGGGGTAAGAAATTGGCCAATTCAGGTTCAAAGGCAGTTCATTCCTTATAGGAGTGGCCGGTGTATTCCGTTCTAGCAATTTGATTTCACTCGAAGTCCACCAAATGACTCCTCCCACCATATTATGATGATGCCCAAGTTTTGGGCTCGATCGGAAATCAATAGGGGCAAGAAATTCGACAATTCAAGTTCGAAGGCAGTTCGTTCCGAATTGGAGTGGTTTTTGTATTGCATAGCTCTAGCGATTGGATTTCACTCAAAACTCACCAAATGACTCCTCCCACCATATTATGTGGATTCCCAAGTTTTGGGCCCGATCGGATATCAATAGGGGTAAGAAATTGGACAATTCAGGTTCATAGGCAGTTCGTTCCTTATAGGAGTGGTTGGTGTATTCCGTAGTTCAAGCGATTGGATTTCACTCAAAACTCACCAAATGACTCCTCCCACCATATTATGATGATGCCCAAGTTTTGGGCTCGATCGGAAATCAATAGGGGCAAGAAATTCGACAATTCAAGTTCGAACGCAGTTCCTTACGAATTGGAGGGGTTGATGTATTGCATAGTTCTGGCGATTGGATTTCACTCAAAACTCACCAAATGACTCCTCCCAACATACTATGTTGATGCCCAAGTTTTGGGCTCGATCGGAAATCAACAGGGGTAAGAAATTGGACAATTCAGGTTCAAAGGCAGTCCGTTCCTTATAGGAGTGGCTGGTGTATTCCGTTCTAGCGATTTGATTTCACTCAAAATCCACCGAATGACTCCTCCCACCATATTATGGGGATGCCCAAGTTTTGGGGTCGATCGGAAATCAATAGGGGTAAGAAATTGGACAATTCAGGTTCAAAGGCAGTTCGTTCCTTATAGGAGTGGTTGGTGTATTCCGTAGTTCTAGCAATTGGATTTCACTCAAAACTCACCAAATGACTCCTCCCACCATATTATGGTGATGCCCAAGTTTTGGGTTCGATCGGAAATCCATAGGGGTAAGAAATTGGACAATTAAAGTTCGAACGCAGTTCGTTCCGAATTGGAGTGGTTGGTGTATTGCATAGTTCTAGCGATTGGATTTCACTCAAAACTCACCAAATGACTCCTCCCACCATATTATGGGGATTCCCAAGTTTTGGGCTCGATCGGATATCAATAGGGGTAAGAAATTGGACAATTCAAGTTCAAAGGCAGTTCGTTCCTTGTAGGAGTGATTGGTGTATTCCGTAGTTCAAGCGATTGGATTTCACTCAAAACTCACCAAATGACTCCTCCCACCATATTATGATTATGCCCAAGTGTTGGGCTCGATCGGAAATCAATAGGGGTAATAACTTCGACAATTCAAGTTCGAAGGCAGTTCCTTACGAATTGGAGGGGTTGGTGTATTACATAGTTCTGGCGATTGGATTTCACTCAAAACTCACCAAATGACTCCTCCCAACATATTATGATGATGCCCAAGTTTTGGGCTCGATCGGAAAACAACAGGGGTAAGAAATTGGACAATTCAGGTTCAAAGGCAGTTCGTTCCTTATAGGAGTGGCTGGTGTATTCCGTTCTAGCGAATTGATTTCACTCAAAATCGACCAAATGAATCCTCCCACCATATTATGGGGATGCCCAAGTGTTGGGCTCGATCGGAAATCAATAGGGGTAAGAAATTGGACAATTCAGGTTCAAAGGCAGTTCGTTCCTTATAGGAGTGGTTGGTGTATTCCATAGTTCTAGCGATTGGATTTCACTCAAAAATCACCAAATGACTCCCCCCACCATATTATGATGATGCCCAAGTTTTGAGCTCGATTGGAAGTCAATAGGGGTAAGAAATTGGACAATTCATGTTCAAAGGAAGTTCGTTCCTTATAGGAGTGGTTGGTGTATTCCGTAGTTCAATCAATTGGATTTCACCCAAAACTCACCAAATGACTCCTCACACCATATTATGATGATGCCCAAGTTTTGTGTTCAATCGGAAATCCATAGGGGTAAGAAATTGGACAATTCAAGTTCGAAGGCAGTTCGTTCCGAACTGGAGTGGTTGGTGTATTGCATAGTTCTAGCGATTGGATTTCACTCAAAACTCACCAAATGATTCCTCCCACCGATGATGCCCAAGTTTTGGGCTCGATCGGAAATCAATAGGGGTAAGAAATTGGATAATTCAGGTTCAAAGATGTTCGTTCCTTATAGGAGTGGTTGGTGTATTCCGTAGTTCAATCAATTGGATTTCACTCAGAACTCCCCAAATGACTCCTCCCACCATATTATGCAGATGCCCAAGTTTGGGCTCAATCGGAAATCAATAGGGGTGAGAAATTGGACAATTCAGGTTCAAATGCAGTTCGTTCCTTATTGGAGTGGTTGGTGTATTGCATAGTTCTGGCGATTGGATTTCACTCAAAACTCACCAAATGACTCCTCCCAACATATTATGATGATTCCCTGTTTTGGGCTCGATCGGAAATCAACAGGGGTAAGAAATTGGACAATTCAGGTTCAAAGGCAGTTCGTTCCAAATAGGAGTGGCTGGTGTATTCCGTTCTAGCGATTTGATTTCACTCGAAATCCACCAAATGACTCCTCCCACCATATTAAGGGGATGCCCAAGTTTTGAGCTCGATCGGAAGTCAATAGGGGTAAGAAATTGGACAATTCAAGTTCGAAGGCAGTTCGTTCCGAATTGGAGTGGTTGGTGTATTGCATAGTTCTAGCGATTGGATTTCACTCAAAACTCACCAAATGACTCCTCCCACCATATTATGGGGATTCCCAAGTTTTGGGCTCGATCGGATATCAATAGGGGTAAGAAATTGGATAATTCAGGTTCATAGGCAGTTCGTTCCTTGTAGGTGTGGTTGGTGTATTCCGTAGTTCAAGCGATTTGATTTCACTCGAAATCCACCAAATGACT
Organism: Prunus yedoensis; assembly: GCA_005406145.1. NCBI lineage: Eukaryota > Viridiplantae > Streptophyta > Magnoliopsida > Rosales > Rosaceae > Prunus > Prunus yedoensis. The sequence goes on from BJCG01002499.1 coordinate 169,782, forward strand.
CCTCCCACCATATTATGGGGATGCCGAAGTTTTGGGCTCGATCGGAAATCAATAGGGGTAAGAAATTGGACAATTCAGGTTCAAAGGCAGTTCGTTCCTTATAGGAGTGGTTGGTGTATTCCGTAGTTCTAGCGATTGGATTTCACTCAAAACTCCCCAAATGACTCCCCCCACCAAATTATGATGATGCCCAAGTTTTGAGCTCGATCGGAAGTCAATAGGGGTAAGAAATTGGACAATACATGTTCAAAGGCTGTTCGTTCCTTATAGGAGTGGTTGGTGTACTTCGTAGTTCTAGCGATTGGATTTCACTTAAAACTCTCCAAATGACTCCTCCCACCATATTATGATGATGCCCAAGTTTTGGGCTCGAGGGGAAATCTATAGGTGTAAGAAATTGGACAATTCAAGTTCGAAGGCAGTTCGTTCCGAATTGGAGTGGTTGGTGTATTGCATAGTTCTAGCGATTGGATTTCACTCAAAACTCACCAAATGACTCCTCCCACCATATTACGATGATGCCCAAGTTTTGGGCTCGATCGGAAATCAATAGGGGTAAGAAATTGGACAATTCAAGTTCGTAGGCAGTTCGTTCCTTATAGGAGTGGTTGGTGTATTCCGTAGTTCTAGCGATTGGATTTCACTCAAAACTAACCAAATGACTCCTCCCACCATATTATGATGATGCCCAAGTTTTGGGCTCGATCGGAAATCAACAGGGGTACGAAATTGGACAATTCAGGTTCAAAGGCAGTTCGTTCCTTATAGGTGTGGCTGGTGTATTCCGTAGTTCTAGCGATTGGATTTAACTCCAAACTCACCAAATGACTCCTCCCACCATATTATGATGATGCCCAAGTTTTTTGCTCGATCGGAAATCAATAGGGGTAAGAAATTGGGCAAGTCAGGTTCAAAGGCAGTTCGTTCCTTATAGGAGTGGTTTGTGTGTTCCGTAGTTCTAGCGATTGGATTTCACTCAAAACTCAACAAATGACTCCTCCCTCCATATTATGATGATGCCCAAGTTTTTTGCTCGATCGGAAATCAATAGGGGTAAGAAATTGGACAATTCAGGTTCAAAGGCAATTCGTTCCTTATAGGAGTGGTTGGTGTATTCTGTAGTTCTAGCGATTGGATTTCACTCAAAACTCACCAAATGACTCCTCGCACCATATTATGATGATGCCCAAGTTTTGGGCTCGATCAGAAATCAATAGGGTAAGAAATTGGACAATTCAGGTTCAAAGGAAGTTCGTTCCTTATAGGAGTGGTTGGTGTATTCCGTAGTTCAAGCGATTGGATTTCACTCAAAACTCACCAAATGACTCCTCCCACCGTATTATGATGATGCCCAAGTTTTGGGCTCGATCGGAAATCCATAGGGGTAAGAAATTTGACAATTCAAGTGCGCAGGCAGTTCGTTCCGAATTGGAATGGTTGGTGTATTGCATAGTTCTAGCGATTGGATTTCACTCAAAACTCACCAAATGACTCCTCCCACCATATTATGATGATGCCCAAGTTTTGGGCTCGATCGGAAATCAATAGGGGTAAGAAATTGGACAATTCAGGTTCAACGGCAGTTCGTTCCCCATAGGAGTGGTTGGTGTATTCCGTAGTTCTAACAATTAGATTTCACTCAAAAATCACCAAATGACTCCTCCCAACATATTATGATGATGCCCAAGTTTTGGGCTTGATCGGAAATCAATAGGGGTAAGAAATTTGCAATTCAGGTGCAAAGGCAGGTCGTTCCTTATAGGAGTGGCTGGTGTCTTCCGTAGTTCTAGCGATTGGATTTCACTCAAAACTCACCAAATGACTCCTCCCACCATATTATGATGATGCCCAAGTTTTGGGCTCGATCGGAAATCAATAGGGGTAAGAAATTGGACAATTCAGGCTCATAGGCAGTTCGTTCCTTATAGGAGTGGTTGGTGTATTCCGTAGTTCTAGCGATTTGATTTCACTCAAAACTCACCAAACGACTCCTCCCACCATATTATGGTGATGCCCAAGTTTTGGGCTCGATCGGAAATCAATAGGGGTAAGAAATTGGACAATTCAGGCTCAAAGGCAGTTCGTTCCTTGTAGGAGTGGTTGGTGTATTCCGTAGTTCTAGGGATTGGATTTCTCTCAAAACTCACCAAACGATTCCTCCCACCATATTATGGTGATGCCCAAGTTTTGGGCTCGATCGGAAATCAATAAGGGCAAGAAATTGGACAATTCATGTTCAAAGGCAGTTCGTTCCGTATAGGGGTGGCTGGTGTATTCCTTAGTTCTAGCGATTGGATTTCACTCTAAACTCACCAAATGACTCCTCCCACCATATTATGATGATGCCCAAGTTTTTGGCTCGATCGGAAATCAATTGGGGCAAGAAATTGGACAATTCAGGTTCAAAGGCAGTTCGTTCCTTATAGGAGTGGTTGGTGTGTTCCATAGTTCTAGCGTTTGAATTTCACTCAAAACTACCAAATGACTCCTCCCACCATACTCTGATGATGCCCAAGTTTGGGGCTCGATCGGAAATCAATAGGGGTAAGAAATTGAACAATTCAGGTTCGAAGGCAGTTCGTTCCGAATTGGAGTGGTTGGTGTATTGCATAGTTCTAGCGATTGGATTTCACTCAAAACTCACCAAATGACTCCTCCCACCATATTCTGATGATGCCCAAGTTTTGGGCTCGATCAGAAATCAATAAGGTAAGAGATTGGACAATTCAGGTTCAAAGGAAGTTCGTTCCTTATAGGAGTGGTTGGTGTATTCCGTAGTTCTGGCGATTGGATTTCACTCAAAACTCACCAAATGACTCCTCCCCCCATATTATGATGATGCCCAAGTTTTGGGCTCGATCGGAAATCCATAGGGGTAAGAAACTGGACAATTCAGGTTCAAAGGGAGTTCGTTCCTTATAGGGGTGGTTGGTATATTCCGTTGTTCTAGCGATTTTATTTCACTCAAAACCCACCAAATGACTCCTCCCACCATATTATGGGGATGCCCAAGTTTTGGGCTCGATCGGAAATCAATAGGGGTAAGAAATTGGACAATTCAAGTTCAAAGGCAGTTCATTCGTTATAGGAGTGGTTGGTGTATTCCGTAGTTCTAGAGATTTGATTTCACTCAAAATTCAGCAAATGACTCCTCCCACCATATTATGATGATGCCCAAGTTTTGGGCTCGATCGGAAATCAATAGGGGTAACAAATTGGACAATTCAGGTTCAAATGCAGTTCGTTCCTTATAGGAGTGGTTGGTGTATTCCGTAGTTCTAGCGATTGGATTTCACTCAAAACACACCAAATGACTCTTCCCACCGTATTATGATGATGCGCAAGTTTTGGGCTCGATCGGAAATCAATAGGAGTAAGAAATTGGACAATTCAGGTTCAACGGCAGTTCGCTCCTTATAGGAGTGGTTGGTGTATTCCGTAGATCTTGCGATCGGATTTCACTCAAAACTCACCAACTGACTCCTCCCACCATATTTTGATGATGCCCAAGTTTTGGGCTCAATCGGAAATCAATAGGGGTAAGAAACTGGACAATTCAGGTTCAAAGGCAGTTCGTTCCTTATAGGAGTGGTTGGTATATTCCGTTGTTCTAGCGATTTTATTTCACTCAAAACCCACCAAATGACTCCTCCCACCATATTATGGGGATGCCCAAGTTTTGGCCTCGATCGGAAATCAATTGGGGTAAGAAATTCGACAATTCAAGTTCGAAGGCAGTTCGTTACGAATTGGAGGGGTTGGTATATTGCACAGTTTTGGCCATTCGATTTCACTCAAAACTCACCAAATGACTCCTCCCACCATATTATGATGATGCCCAAGTTTTGGGCTCGATCGGAAATCAAATGGGGTAAGAAATTGGACAATTCAAGTTCAAAGGCAGTTCGTTCCTTATAGGAGTGGTTGGTGTATTCCGTAGTTCCAACGATTGGATTTCACTCAAAACTCAGCAAATGACTCCTCCCACCATATTATGATGATGCCCTAGTTTTGGGCTCAATCGGAAATCAATAGGGGTAAGAAATTGGACAATTCAGGTTCAAAGGCAGTTCGTTCCTTATAGGAGTGGTTGGTGTATTCCGTAGTTCTAGCAATTGGATTTCACTCAAAACTCAGCAAATGACTCCTCCCACAATTTTATGTTGATGCCCAAGTTTTGGGTTCGATCGGAAATCCATAGGGGTAAGAAATTGGACAATTCAGGTTCAAAGGCAGTTCGTTCCTTATAGGAGTGGTTGGTGTATTCCGTAGTTCCAACGATTGGATTTCACTCAAAACTCAGCAAATGACTCCTCCCACCATATTATGATGATGCCCTAGTTTTGGGCTCAATCGGAAATCAATAGGGGTAAGAAATTGGACAATTCAGGTTCAAAGGCAGTTCGTTCCTTATAGGAGTGGTTGGTGTATTCCGTAGTTCTAGCAATTGGATTTCACTCAAAACTCAGCAAATGACTCCTCCCACAATTTTATGTTGATGCCCAAGTTTTGGGTTCGATCGGAAATCCATAGGGGTAAGAAATTGGACAATTCAAGTTCGAAGGCAGTTCGTTCCGAATTGGAGTGGTTGGTGTGTTGCATAGTTCTAGCGATTCTATTTCACTCAAAACTCACCAAATGACTCCCCCCACCATATTATGATGATGCCCAAGTTTTGAGCTCGATCGGAAGTCAATAGGGGTAAGAAATTGGACAATTCAGGTTCAAAGGCAGTTCGTTCCTTATAGGAGTGGTTGGTGTATTCCGTAGTTCTAGCAATGGGATTTCACTCAAAACTCACCAAATGACTCCTCCCACCATATTATGATGATGCCCAAGTTTTGGCCTCGAACGGAAATCAATAAGGGTAAGAAATTGGACAGCTCAAGTTCAAAGGCAGTTCGTTCCTTATAGGAGTGGTTGGTGTATTCCGTAGTTCTAGAGATTTGATTTCACTCAAAACTCAGCAAATGACTCCTCCCAACATATTATGATGATGCCCAAGTTTTGGGCTCGATCGGAAATCAACAGGGGTAAGAAATTGGCCAATTCAGGTTCAAAGGCAGTTCATTCCTTATAGGAGTGGCCGGTGTATTCCGTTCTAGCAATTTGATTTCACTCGAAGTCCACCAAATGACTCCTCCCACCATATTATGATGATGCCCAAGTTTTGGGCTCGATCGGAAATCAATAGGGGCAAGAAATTCGACAATTCAAGTTCGAAGGCAGTTCGTTCCGAATTGGAGTGGTTTTTGTATTGCATAGCTCTAGCGATTGGATTTCACTCAAAACTCACCAAATGACTCCTCCCACCATATTATGTGGATTCCCAAGTTTTGGGCCCGATCGGATATCAATAGGGGTAAGAAAATGGACAATTCAGGTTCATAGGCAGTTCGTTCCTTATTGGAGTGGTTGGTGTATTCCGTAGTTCAAGCGATTGGATTTCACTCAAAACTCACCAAATGACTCCTCCCACCATATTATGATGATGCCCAAGTTTTGGGCTCGATCGGAAATCAATAGGGGCAAGAAATTCGACAATTCAAGTTCGAACGCAGTTCCTTACGAATTGGAGGGGTTGATGTATTGCATAGTTCTGGCGATTGGATTTCACTCAAAACTCACCAAATGACTCCTCCCAACATACTATGTTGATGCCCAAGTTTTGGGCTCGATCGGAAATCAACAGGGGTAAGAAATTGGACAATTCAGGTTCAAAGGCAGTCCGTTCCTTATAGGAGTGGCTGGTGTATTCCGTTCTAGCGATTTGATTTCACTCAAAATCCACCGAATGACTCCTCCCACCATATTATGGGGATGCCCAAGTTTTGGGGTCGATCGGAAATCAATAGGGGTAAGAAATTGGACAATTCAGGTTCAAAGGCAGTTCGTTCCTTATAGGAGTGGTTGGTGTATTCCGTAGTTCTAGCGATTGGATTTCACTAAAAACTCACCAAATGACTCCCCCCACCATATTATGATGATGCCCAAGTTTTGAGCTCGATCGGAAGTCAATAGGGGTAAGAAATTGGACAATTCATGTTCAAAGGCAGTTCGTTCGTTATAGGAGTGGTTGGTGTATTCCGTAGTTCTAGCAATTGGATTTCACTCAAAACTCACCAAATGACTCCTCCCACCATATTTTGGTGATGCCCAAGTTTTGGGTTCGATCGGAAATCCATAGGGGTAAGAAATTGGACAATTAAAGTTCGAACGCAGTTCGTTCCGAATTGGAGTGGTTGGTGTATTGCATAGTTCTAGCGATTGGATTTCACTCAAAACTCACCAAATGACTCCTCCCACCATATTATGGGGATTCCCAAGTTTTGGGCTCGATCGGATATCAATAGGGGTAAGAAATTGGACAATTCAAGTTCAAAGGCAGTTCGTTCCTTGTAGGAGTGATTGGTGTATTCCGTAGTTCAAGCGATTGGATTTCACTCAAAACTCACCAAATGACTCCTCCCACCATATTATGATTATGCCCAAGTGTTGGGCTCGATCGGAAATCAATAGGGGTAATAACTTCGACAATTCAAGTTCGAAGGCAGTTCCTTACGAATTGGAGGGGTTGGTGTATTACATAGTTCTGGCGATTGGATTTCACTCAAAACTCACCAAATGACTCCTCCCAACATATTATGATGATGCCCAAGTTTTGGGCTCGATCGGAAAACAACAGGGGTAAGAAATTGGACAATTCAGGTTCAAAGGCAGTTCGTTCCTTATAGGAGTGGCTGGTGTATTCCGTTCTAGCGAATTGATTTCACTCAAAATCGACCAAATGAATCCTCCCACCATATTATGGGGATGCCCAAGTGTTGGGCTCGATCGGAAATCAATAGGGGTAAGAAATTGGACAATTCAGGTTCAAAGGCAGTTCGTTCCTTATAGGAGTGGTTGGTGTATTCCATAGTTCTAGCGATTGGATTTCACTCAAAAATCACCAAATGACTCCCCCCACCATATTATGATGATGCCCAAATTTTGAGCTCGATTGGAAGTCAATAGGGGTAAGAAATTGGACAATTCATGTTCAAAGGAAGTTCGTTCCTTATAGGAGTGGTGGGTGTATTCCGTAGTTCAATCAATTGGATTTCACCCAAAACTCACCAAATGACTCCTCACACCATATTATGATGATGCCCAAGTTTTGTGTTCAATCGGAAATCCATAGGGGTAAGAAATTGGACAATTCAAGTTCGAAGGCAGTTCGTTCCGAACTGGAGTGGTTGGTGTATTGCATAGTTCTAGCGATTGGATTTCACTCAAAACTCACCAAATGATTCCTCCCACCATATTATGATGATGCCCAAGTTTTGGGCTCGATCGGAAATCAATAGGGGTAAGAAATTGGATAATTCAGGTTCAAAGCAGTTCGTTCCTTATAGGAGTGGTTGGTGTATTCCGTAGTTCAATCAATTTGATTTCACTCAGAACTCCCCAAATGACTCCTCCCACCATATTATGCAGATGCCCAAGTTTGGGCTCAATCGGAAATCAATAGGGGTGAGAAATTGGACAATTCAGGTTCAATTGCAGTTCGTTCCTTATTGGAGTGGTTGGTGTATTGCATAGTTCTGGCGATTGGATTTCACTCAAAACTCACCAAATGACTCCTCCCAACATATTATGATGATTCCCTGTTTTGGGCTCGATCGGAAATCAACAGGGTAAGAAATTGGACAATTCAGGTTCAAAGGCAGTTCGTTCCATATAGGAGTGGCTGGTGTATTCCGTTCTAGCGATTTGATTTCACTCGAAATCCACCAAATGACTCCTCCCACCATATTAAGGGGATGCCCAAGTTTTGAGCTCGATCGGAAGTCAATAGGGGTAAGAAATTGGACAATTCAAGTTCGAAGGCAGTTCGTTCCGAATTGGAGTGGTTGGTGTATTGCATAGTTCTAGCGATTGGATTTCACTCAAAACTCACCAAATGACTCCTCCCACCATATTATGGGGATTCCCAAGTTTTGGGCTCGATCGGATATCAATAGGGGTAAGAAATTGGATAATTCAGGTTCATAGGCAGTTCGTTCCTTGTAGGTGTGGTTGGTGTATTCCGTAGTTCAAGCGATTTGATTTCACTCGAAATCCACCAAATGACTCCTCCCACCATATTATGGGGATGCCGAAGTTTTGGGCTCGATCGGAAATCAATAGGGGTAAGAAATTGGACAATTCAGGTTCAAAGGCAGTTCGTTCCTTATAGGAGTGGTTGGTGTATTCCGTAGTTCTAGCGATTGGATTTCACTCAAACTCCCCAAATGACTCCCCCCACCAAATTATGATGATGCCCAAGTTTTGAGCTCGATCGGAAGTCAATAGGGGTAAGAAATTGGACAATTCATGTTCAAAGGCTGTTCGTTCCTTATAGGAGTGGTTGGTGTACTTCGTAGTTCTAGCGATTGGATTTCACTCAAAACTCACCAAGTGACTCCTCCCACCATATTATGATGATGCCCAAGTTTTGGGCTCGATCGGAAATCCATAGGTGTAAGAAATTGGACAATTCAAGTTCGAAGGCAGTTCGTTCCGAATTGGAGTGGTTGGTGTATTGCATAGTTCTAGCGATTGGATTTCACTCAAAACTCACCAAGTGACTCCTCCCACCATATTATGATGATGCCCAAGTTTTGGGCTCGATCGGAAATCAATAGGGGTAAGAAATTGGACAATTCAGGTTCAATGGCAGTTTGTTCCCCATAGGAGTGATTGGGGTATTCCGTAGTTCTAGCGATTAGATTTCACTCAAAAATCACCAAATGACTCCTCCCACCATGTTATGATGATGCCCAAGTTTTGGGCTTGATCGGAAATCAATAGGGGTAAGAAATTTGCAATTCAGGTGCAAAGGCAGTTTGTTCCTTATAGGAGTGGTTCGTGTCTTCCGTAGTTCTAGCGATTGGATTTCACTCAAAACTCACCAAATGACTCCTCCCACCATATTATGATGATGCCCAAGTTTTGGGCTCAATCGGAAATCCTTGGGGGTAAAAAATTGGACAATTCAAGTTCAAAGGCAGTTCGTTCTGAATTGGAGTGGTTTGTGTATTGCATAGTTCTAGAGATTGGATTTCACTTAAAACTCTCCAAATGACTCCTCCCACCATATTATGATGATGCCCAAGTTTTGGGCTCGAGCGGAAATCTATAGGTGTAAGAAATTGGACAATTCAAGTTCGAAGGCAGTTCGTTCCGAATTGGAGTGGTTGGTGTATTGCATAGTTCTAGCGATTGGATTTCACTCAAAACTCACCAAATGACTCCTCCCACCATATTACGATGATGCCCAAGTTTTGGGCTCGATCGGAAATCAATAGGGGTAAGAAATTGGACAATTCAAGTTCGTAGGCAGTTCGTTCCTTATAGGAGTGGTTGGTGTATTCCGTAGTTCTAGCGATTGGATTTCACTCAAAACTAACCAAATGACTCCTCCCACCATATTATGATGATGCCCAAGTTTTGGGCTCGATCGGAAATCAACAGGGGTACGAAATTGGACAATTCAGGTTCAAAGGCAGTTCGTTCCTTATAGGTGTGGTTGGTGTATTCCGTAGTTCTAGCGATTGGATTTAACTCCAAACTCACCAAATGACTCCTCCCACCATATTATAATGATGCCCAAGTTTTTTGCTCGATCGGAAATCAATAGGGGTAAGAAATTGGGCAAGTCAGGTTCAAAGGCAGTTCGTTCCTTATAGGAGTGGTTGGTGTGTTCCGTAGTTCTAGCGATTGGATTTCACTCAAAACTCAACAAATGACTCCTCCCACCATATTATGGGGATGCCCAAGTTTTGGGGTCGATCGGAAATCAATAGGGGTAAGAAATTGGACAATTCAGGTTCAAAGGCAATTCGTTCCTTATGGGAGTGGTTGGTGTATTCTGTAGTTCTAGCGATTGGATTTCACTCAAAACTCACCAAATGACTCCTCGCACCATATTATGATGATGCCCAAGTTTTGGGCTCGATCAGAAATCAATAGGGTAAGAAATTGGACAATTCAGGTTCAAAGGAAGTTCGTTCCTTATAGGAGTGGTTGGTGTATTCCGTAGTTCAAGCGATTGGATTTCACTCAAAACTCACCAAATGACTCCTCCCACCGTATTATGATGATGCCCAAGTTTTGGGCTCGATCGGAAATCCATAGGGGTAAGAAATTTGACAATTCAAGTGCGCAGGCAGTTCGTTCCGAATTGGAATTGTTGGTGTATTGCATAGTTCTAGCGATTGGATTTCACTCAAAACTCACCAAATGACTCCTCCCACCATATTATGATGATGCCCAAGTTTTGGGCTCGATCGGAAATCAATAGGGGTAAGAAATTGGACAATTCAGGTTCAACGACAGTTCGTTCCCCATAGGAGTGGTTGGTGTATTCCGTAGTTCTAGCAATTAGATTTCACTCAAAAATCACCAAATGACTCCTCCCACCATATTATGATGATGCCCAAGTTTTGGGCTTGATCGGAAATCAATAGGGGTAAGAAATTTGCAATTCAGGTGCAAAGGCAGTTCGTTCCTTATAGGAGTGGCTGGTGTCTTCCGTAGTTCTAGCGATTGGATTTCACTCAAAACTCACCAAATGACTCCTCCCACCATATTATGATGATGCCCAAGTTTTGGGCTCGATCGGAAATCAATAGGGGTAAGAAATTGGACAATTCAGGCTCATAGGCAGTTCGTTCCATATAGGAGTGGTTGGTGTATTCCGTAGTTCTAGCGATTTGATTTCACTCAAAACTCACCAAACGACTCCTCCCACCATATTATGGTGATGCCCAAGTTTTGGGCTCGATCGGAAATCAATAGGGGTAAGAAATTGGACAATTCAGGCTCAAAGGCAGTTCGTTCCTTGTAGGAGTGGTTGGTGTATTCCGTAGTTCTAGGGATTGGATTTCTCTCAAAACTCACCAAACGACTCCTCCCACCATATTATGGTGATGCCCAAGTTTTGGGCTCGATCGGAAATCAATAAGGGCAAGAAATTGGACAATTCATGTTCAAAGGCAGTTCGTTCCGTATAGGGGTGGCTGGTGTATTCCTTAGTTCTAGCGTTTGGATTTCACTCTAAACTCACCAAATGACTCCTCCCACCATATTATGATGATGCCCAAGTTTTTGGCTCGATCGGAAATCAATTGGGGCAAGAAATTGAACAATTCAGGTTCGAAGGCAGTTCGTTCCGAATTGGAGTGGTTGGTGTATTGCATAGTTCTAGCGATTGGATTTCACTCAAAACTCACCAAATGACTCCTCCCACCATATTATGATGATGCCCAAGTTTGGGCTCGATTGGAAATCAATAGGGGTAAGAAATTGGACAATTCAGGGTCTAAGGCATTTCGTTCCTTATAGGGGTGGCTGGTGTATTCCGTAGTTCTAGCGATTGAATTTCACTAAAAACTCACCAAATAACTCCTCCCACCATATTATGATGATGCCCAAGTTTTGAGCTCGATCGGAAATCAATAGGGGTAAGAAATTGGAAAATTCAAGTTGAAAGGCAGTTCGTTCCTTATAGGAGTGGTTGGTGTATTCCGTAGTTATAGCGACTGAATTTCACTAAAAACTCACCAAATAACTCCTCCCACCATATTATGATGATGCCCAAGTTTTGGGCTTGATCGGAAATCAATAAGGGTAAGAAATTGGACAATTCAGGGTCTAAGGCAGTTCGTTCCTTATAGGGGTGGCTGGTGTATTCCGTAGTTCTAGCGATTGAATTTCACTAAAAACTCACCAAATAACTCCTCCCACCATATTATGATGATGCCCATGTTTTGAGCTCGATCGGAAATCATTATGGGTAAGAAATTGGAAAATTCAAGTTGAAAGGCAGTTCGTTCCTTATAGGAGTGGTTGGTGTATTCCGTAGTTCTAGCGATTGGATTTCACTCAAAACTCAGCCAATGAATCCTCCCACCATATTATGATGATGCCCAAATTTTGGGCTGATCGGAAATCAATAGGGGTAAGAAATTGGACAATTCAAATTCAAAGGCAGTTCGTTCCTTCCTTATAGGAGTGGTTGGTATATTCCGTAGTTCTACCAATTGGATTTCACTCAAAACTCACCAAATGACTCCTCCCACCATATTATGATGATGCCCAAGTTTTGGGCTCGATCGGAAATCCATAGGGGTAAGAAATTGGACAATTCAAGCTCGAATACAGTTCGTTCCGAATTGGAGTGGTTGGTGTATTGCATTGTTCTAGCGATTGGATTTCACTCAAAAATCACCAAATGACTCCTCCCGCCATATTATGATGATGCCCAAGTTTTGGGCTCGATCGGAAATCAATAGGGGTAAGAAATTGGTCAATTCAGGTTCAAAGGCAGTTTGTTCCTTATAGGAGTGGTTGGTGTATTCCGTATTTCTAGCAATTGGATTTCACTCTAAACTCACCAAATGACTCATCCCACCATATTATGATGATGCCCAAGTTTTGGGCTCGATCGGAAATCAATAGGGGTAAGAAATTGGACAATTCAAGTTCGAAGACAGTTCGTTCAGAATTGGAGTGGTTGGTGTATTGCATAGTTCTAGCGATTGGATTTCACTCAAAACTCACCGAATGACTCCTCCCACCATATTATGATGATGCCCAAGTTTTGGGCTCGATCGGATATCCATTGGGGTAAGAAATTGGACAATTCAGGTTCAATGGATGTTTGTTCCATATAGGAGTGGTTGGTGTATTCCGTAGTTCTAGCGATTGGATTTCACTCAAAACTCAGCAAATGACTCCTCCCCCCATATTATGATGATGCCCAAGTTTTGGGCTCGATCGGATATCCGTAGGGGTAAGAAACTGGACAATTCAAGTTCGAAGGAAGTTCGTTCCGAATTGGAGTGGTTGGTGTATTGCATTGTTCTAGCGATTGGATTTCACTCAAAACTTACCAAATGACTCCTCCCACCATATTATGATGATGCCCAAGTTTTGGGCTCGATCTTAAATCCATAGGAGTAAGAAATTGGACAATTCAAGTTTGAAGGAAGTTCGTTCCGAATTGGAGTGGTTGGTGTTTTGCATAGTTCAAGCGATTGGATTTCACTCAAAACTCACCAAATGACTCCTCCCACCATATTATGATGATGCCCAAGTTTTGGGCTCGATCGGATATCCATAGGGGTAAGAAATTGGACAATTCAATTTCGAAGGAAGGTCGTTCCAAATTGGAGTGGTTCGGGTATTGCATAGTTCTAGCGATTGGATTTCACTCAAAACTCACCAAATGAATCCTCCCTCCATATTATGTGGATGCCCAAGTTTTGGGCTCGATCGGAAATCCATAGGGGTAAGAAATTGGACAATTTAAGTTCGAAGGCAGTTCATTCCGAATTGGAGTGGTTGGTGTATTGCATTGTTCTAGCGATTGGATTTCACTCAAAACTCAGCCAATGAATCCTCCCACCATATTATGATGATGCCCAAATTTTGGGCTGATCGGAAATCAATAGGGGTAAGAAATTGGACAATTCAAATTCAAAGGCAGTTCGTTCCTTCCTTATAGGAGTGGTTGGTATATTCCGTAGTTCTACCAATTGGATTTCACTCAAAACTCACCAAATCACTCCTCCCACCATATTATGATGATGCCCAAGTTTTGGGCTCGACCGGAAATCAATAGGGGTAAGAAATTGGACAATTCAGGTTCAAAGGCAGTTCTTTCCTTATAGGTGTGGCTGGTGTATTCCGTAGTTCTAACGATTGGATTTCAATCAAAACTCACCAAATGACTCCTCCCACCATAATATGAAGATTCCCAAGTTGTGGGCTCGATCGGAAATCCATAGGGGTAAGAAATTGGACAATTCAAGTTCGAAGACAGTCTGTTCCGAATTGGAGTGGTTGGTGTATTGCATAGTTCTAGCGTTTGGATTTCACTCAAAACTCACCAAATCACTCCTCCCACCATATTATGATGATGCCCAAGATTTGGGCTCGATCGAAAATTGGACAATTCAGGTTCAAAGGCAGTTCGTTCCTTATAGGAGTGGTTGGTGTATTCCGTAGTTCTAGCGATTGGATTTCACTCAAAACTCACCCAATGACACCTCCGTCCATATTATGTTGATGCCCAAGTTTTGGGCTCGATCAGAAATCAATAGGGGTAAGAAATTGGACAATTCAGGTTTAAACGCAGTTCGTTCCGTATAGGAGTGGTTGGTGTATTCCGTTGTTCTAGCGATCGTATTTCACTCAAAACTCACCAAATGACTCCTCCCACCATATTATGATGATGCCCAAGTTTTGGCCTCGATCGGAAATCCACAGGTGTAAGAAATTGGACAATTCAAGTTCATAGGCTGTTCGTTCCGAATTGGAGTGGCTGGTGTATTGCATAGTTCTTGCGGTTGGATTTCACTCAAAACTCACCAAATGACTCCTCCCACCATGTTATGATGATGGCCAAGTTTTGGGCTCGATCGGAAATCAATAGGTGTAAGAAATTGGACAATTCAGGTTATAAGGCATTTCGTTATTTATAGGAGTGGTTGGGGTGTTCCGTAGTTCTAGCGATTGGATTTGACTCAAAACTCACCAAATGACTCCTCCCACCATATTATGATGATGCCCAAGTTTTGGGCTCGATCGGAAATCCATAGGTGTAAGAAATTGGACAATTCAAGTTCAAAGGCATTTCGTTCCGAATTGGAGTGGTTGGTGTATTGCATAGTTCTTGCGGTTGGATTTCACTCAAAACTCACCCAACGACACCTCCCTCCATATTATGTTGATGCCCAAGTTTTGGGCTCGTTCGGAAATTGGACAATTCAGGTTCAAAGGCAGTTTGTTCCTTATAGGAGTGGTTGGTGTATTCCGTAGTTCTAGCGATTGGATTTCACTCAAAACTCACCCAATGACACCTCCCTCCATATTATGTTGATGCCCAAGTTTTGGGCTTAATCAAAAATCAATAGGGGTAAGAAATTGGACAATTCAGGTTCGTAGGCAGTTCGTTCCGTATAGGAGTGGTTGGTGTATTCCGTTGTTCTAGCGATCGTATTTCACTCAAAACTCACCAAGTGACTCCTCCCACCATATTGTGATGATACCCCAGTTTTGGGCTCGATCGGAAATCAATTGGGGTTAGAAATTGGACAATTCAGGTTCAAAAGCAGTTCGTTCTTTACAGGAGTGGTTGTTCTAGCGACTGGATTTCACTCAAAACTCACCAAATGACTCCTCCCACCAAATTACGTTGATGCCCAGGTTTTGGGCGCGATCGAAAATCCATAGGTGTAAGAAATTGGACAATTCAAGTTCAAAGGCAGTTCGTTGCGAATTGGAGTGGTTGGTGTATTTCATAGTTCGAGCGATTGGATTTCACTCAAAACTCACCAAATGACTCCTCCCACCATATTACGATGATGCCCAAGTTCTCGGCTCGATCGGAAATCAATAGGGGTAAGAAATTGGACAATTCAGGTTGAAAGTCAGTTCGTTCCTTACAGGAGTGGTTGTTCTAGCGATTTGATTTCACTCAAAACTCACCAAATGACTCCTCCCACCATATTATGATGATGCCCAAGTTTTGGGCTCGATCGGAAATCCATAGCTGTAAGAAATTGGACAATTCAAGTTCGAAGGGAGTTCGTTCCGAATTGGAGTGGTTGGGGAATTGCATAGTTCTAGCGATTGGATTTCACTCAAAACTCACCAAATGACTCCTCCCACCATATTATGATGATGCCCAACTTCTGGGCTCGATCGGAAATCAATCGGGGTAATAAATTGGACAATTCAGGTTCAAAGGCAATTCGATCCTTACAGATGTGATTGGCGTATTCCGTAGTTCTAGAGATTGGATTTCACTCCAAACTCACCAAATGACTCCTCCCACCATATTATGATGATGCCCAAGTTTTGGGCTGGATCGGAAATCAATAGGGGTAAGAAAATGGACAATTCAGGTTCAAAGGCAGTTCGTTCCTTATATTAGCGGTTGGTGTATTCCATAGTTCTAGTGATTGGATTTCACTCAAAACTCACCAAATGACTCCTCCCACCATATTATGATGATGCCCAAGTTTTGGGCTCGATCGGAAATCCATACGGGTAAAAAATTGGGCAATTCAAGTTCGTAGGCAGTTCGTTCTGAATTGGAGTGGTTGGTGTATTGCATAGTTCTAGCGATTGGATTTCACTCCAAACTCACCAAATGACTCCTGCCACCATATTATGGTGATGCCCAAGTTTTGGGCTCGATCGGAAATCAATAGGGGTAAGAAATTGGACAATTCAGGTTCAAAGGCAGTTCGTTCCTTATATTAGCGGTTGGTGTATTCCATAGTTCTAGCGATTGGATTTCACTCAAAACACACCAAATGACTCCTCCCACCATATTATGATGATGCCCAAGTTTTGGGCTCGATCGGAAATCAATAGGGTAAGAAATTGGACAATTCAGGTTCAAAGGCAGTTCGTTCCTTATATTTGCGGTTGGTGTATTCCGTAGTTCTAGCGATTGTATTTCACTCAAAACTCACCAAATGACTCCTCCCACCATATTATGATGATGCCCAAGTTTTGGGCTGGATCGGAAATCAATAGGGGTAAGAAAATGGACAATTCAGGTTCAAAGGCAGTTCGTTCCTTATAGGAGTGGTTGGTGTATTCCGTAGTTCTAGCGATTGGATTTCACTCAAAACTCACCAAATGACTCCTCCCACCATATTATGATGATGCCCAAGTTTTGGGCTCGATCGGAAATCCATACGGGTAAAAAATTGGGCAATTCAAGTTCGTAGGCAGTTCGTTCTGAATTGGAGTGGTTGGTGTATTGCATAGTTCTAGCGATTGGATTTCACTCCAAACTCACCAAATGACTCCTGCCACCATATTATGGTGATGCCCAAGTTTTGGGCTCGATCGGAAATCAATAGGGGTAAGAAATTGGACAATTCAGGTTCGAAGGCAGTTCGTTCCTTATAGGAGTGGCTGTTGTATTCCGTAGTTCTAGCGATTGTATTTCACTCAAAACTCACCTAATAACTCCTCCCACCATATTATGATGATGCCCAATTTTGGGCTCGATCGGAAATCAATAGGGGTAAGAAATTGGACAATTCAGGTTCAAAGGCAGTTCGTTCCTTATAGGAGTGGTTGGTGTATTCCGTAGTTCAAGCGGTTGGATTTCACCCGACACTCACCAAATGACTCCTCCCACCATATTATGACGATCCCCAAGGTTTGGGCTCGATCGGAAATCCATAGGGGTAAGAAATTGGACAATTCAAGTTCGAAGATTGTTCGTTCCGAATTGGAGTGGTTGGTGTATTGCATAGTTCTAACGATTGGATTTTACTCAGAACTCACCAAATGACTCCTCCCACCATATTATGATGATTCCCAAGTTTTGGGCTCGATCGGAAATCAATAGGGGTAAAAATTAGACAATTCAAGTTCGAAGACTGTTCGTTCCGAATTGGAGTGGTTGGTGTATTGCATAGTTCTAGCGATTGGATTTCACTCAACACTCACCGAATGACTCCTCGCACCATATTATGATGATGCCCCTGTTTTGGGCTCGTTCGGAAATCAATAGGGGTAAGAAATTGGACAATTCAGGTTCGTAGGCAGTTCGTTCCTTATAGGAGTAGTTGGTGTATTCCGTAGTTCTAGCGTTTGGATATCACTCAAAACTCACCAAATGACTCCTCCCGCCATATTATGATGATGCCCAAGTTGTGGGCTCGTTCGGAAATCCATAGGGGTAAGAAATTGGACAATTCAAGTTCGAAGGCAGTTCGTTTCTTATAGGAGTGGTTGGTGTACTCCGTAGTTCAAGCGGTTGGATATCACCCGACACTCACCAAATAACTCCTCCCACCATATTATGACGATGCCCAAGGTTTGGGCTCGATCGGAAATCCATAGGGGTAAGAAATTGGACAATTCAAGTTCGAAGACTATTCGTTCTGAATTGGAGTGGTTGGTGTATTGCATAGTTCTAGCGATTGGATTTTACTCAGAACTCACCAAATGACTCCTCCCACCATATTACGATGATGCCCAAGTTTTGGGCTCGATCGGAAATCCATAGGGGTAAAAATTAGACAATTCAAGTTCGTAGACTGTTCGTTCCGAATTGGAGTGGTTGGTGTATTGCATAGTTCTAGCCATTGGATTTCACTCAAAACTCACCAAATAACTCCACCCACCATATTATGATGATGCCCAGGTTTTGGGCTCGATCGGAATTCAATAGGGGTAAGAAATTGGACAATTCAAGTTCAAAGGCAGTTCGTTCCTTATAGGTGTGGCTGGTGTATTCTGTAGTTCTAGCGAATGGATTTCACTCAAAACTCACCCAATGACTCCTCCCACCATACTATGATGATGACCAAGTTTTGGGCTCGATCGGAAATCAATAGGAGTAAGAAATTGGACAATTCATGTTGAGAGGCAGTTCGTTCCTTATAGGAGTGGTTGGTGTATTCCATAGTTCTAGCGATTGGATTTCACTCAAAACTCACCAAATGACTCCTCCCGCCATATTATGATGATGCCCAAGTTTTGGGCTCGTTCGGAAATCAATAGGGGTAAGAAATTGGACAATTCAAGTTCGAAGGCAGTTCGTTCCGAATTGGAGTGGTTGGTGTATTGCATAGTTCTAGCGACTGGATTTCACTCAAAACTCACCAAATGACTCCTCGCACCATATTATGATGATGCCCCTGTTTTGGGCTCGATCGGAAATCAATAGGGGTAAGAAGTTGGACAATTCAGGTTCGAAGGCAGTTCGTTCCTTCTAGGAGTGGCTGGTGTATTCCGTAGTTCTAGCGACTGTATTTCACTCAAAACTCACCCAATGACTCCTCCCACCATATTATGATGATGCCAAGTTTTGGGCTCGATCGGAAATCAATAGGGGTAAGAAATTGGACAATTCAGGTTCTAAGGCAGTTCGTTCCTTATAGGAGTGGCTGGTGTATTACGTAGTTCTAGCATTTGGATTTCACTCAAAACTCACCAAATGAGTCCTCCCACCATATTATGATGATGCCCAAGTTTTGGGCTCGATCGGAAATCAATAGGGGTAAGAAATTGGACAATTCAGGTTTAAAGGCAGTTCGTTCCTTATGGGAGTTGTTGGTGTATTCCGTAGTTCTAGCTATTAGATTTCACTCAAAACTCACCAAATGAGTCCTCCCACCATATTATGATGATGCCCAAGTTTTGGGCTCGATCGGAAATCAATAGGGGTAAGAAATTAGCCAGTTCAGGTTCGAAGGCAGTTCGTTCCTTAAAGGAGTGGTTGTTGTATTCCGTAGTTGTAGCGATTGGATTTCACTGAAAAGTCCCCAAATGACTCCTCCCACCATATTATGATGATGCCCAAATTTTGGGCTCGATCGGAAATCAATTGGGGTAAGAAATTGGAAAATTCAAGTTCAAAGGCAGTTCGTTCCTTCCTTATAGGAGTGGTTGGTGTATTCCGCACTTCTAGCTTTTGGATTTCACACAAAACTCACCAAATGACTCCTCCCGCCATATTATGATGACGCCCATGAGTTGGGCTCGATCGGAAATCCATAGGGGTAAGAAATTGGGCAATTCAGTCTCATAGGCAGTTCGTTCCTTAGAGGCGTGGTTGGTGTATTCCGTAGTTCTACCAATTGGATTTCACTCAAAAATCACCAAATGATTCCTCCCACCATATTATGATGATGCCCAACTTTTGGGCTCGATCGGAAATCAATAGGGGTAAGAAATTGGACAATTCAGGTTCAAAGGCAGTTCGTTCCTTATAGGAGTGGTTGGTGTATTCCGTAGTTCTAGAGATTGGATTTCACTCAAAACTCACCAAATCACTCCTCCCACCATATTATAATGATGCCCAAGTTTTGGGCTCGATCGGAAATCCATAGGGGTAAGAAATTAGACAATTCAAGTTCGAAGACTGTTCGTTCCGAGTTGGAGTGGTTGGTGTATTGCATAGTTCTAGCGATTGGATTTCACTCAAAACTCACCAAATGACTCCTCCCACCATATTATGATGATGCCTAGGTTTTGGGCTCGATCGGAAATCAATAGGGGTAAGAAATTGGAAAATTCAATTTCAAAGGCAGTTCGTTCCTTACAGGAGTGGCTGGTGTATTCCGTAGTTCTAGCATTTGGATTTCACTCAAAACTCACCAAATGACTCCTCCCTCCATATTGTGATGATGCCCAAGTTTTGGGCTCGATCGGAAATCAATAGGGGTAAGAAATTGGAGAATTCAGGTTCAAAGGCAGTTCGTTCCTTATAGGAGAGGTTGGTGTATTCCGTAGTTCTAGCGATTGGATTTCACTCAAAACTAATCAAATGACTCCTCCCACCATATTATGATGATGCCTAAGTTTTGGGCTCGATCGGAAATCAATAGGGGTAAGAAATTGGAAAATTCAGTTTCAAAGACAGTTCGTTCCTTATAGGAGTGGCTGGTGTATTCCGTAGTTCTAGCGATTGGATTTCACTCAAAACTCACCAAATGACTCCTCCCACCATATTATGATGATGCCCAAGTTTTGGGCTCGATCGGAAATCCATAGGGTTAAGAAATTAGACAATTCAAGTTCGAAGACTGTTCGTTCCTTATAGGAGTGGTTGTTGTATTCCGTAGTTCTAGCGATTGGATTTCACTCAAAACTCACCAAATGACTCCTCCCACCATGTTATGATGATGCCCAAGCATTGGGCTCGATCGGAAATCCATAGGGGTAAGAAATTGGACAATTTAAGTTCAAAGTCAGTTCGTTCCGAATTGGAGTGGTTGGTGTATTGCATAGTTCTAGCGATTGGTTTTCACTCAAAACTCACCAAATGACTCCTCCCACCATATTACGATGATGCCCAAGTTTTGGGCTCGATTGGAAATCCATAGGGTTAAGAAATTGGACAATTCAAGTTCGAAGGCAGTTCGTTCCGAATTGGAGGGGTTGGTGTATTGCATAGTTCTGGCGTTTGGATTTCACACAAAACTCACCAAATGACTCCTCCCACCATATTATGATGATGCCCAAGTTTTGGGCTCGATCGGAAATCGATAGGGGTAAGAAACTGGACAATTCAGGTTCAAAGGCAGTTCGTTCCTCATAGGAGTGGTTGGTGTATTCCGTAGTTCTAGCGATTGGATTTCACTCAAAACTCACCAAATGACTCCTCCCACCATATTATGATGATGCCCAAGTTTTGGGCTCGATCGGAAATTAATAGGGGTAAGAAATTAGACAATTCAGGTTCAACGGCAGTTCGTTCCTTATAGGAGTGGTTGGTGTATTCCGTAGTTCTAGCGATTGGATTTCACTCAAAACTCACCAAATGACTCCTCCCACCTTGTTATGATGATGCCCAAGTTTTGGGCTCGATCGGAAATCAATTGGGGTAAGAAATTGGCCAATTCAGGTTCAAAGGCAGTTCGTTCCTTATAAGAGTGGTTGGTGTATTCTGTAGTTCTAGCTATTGGATTTCACTGAAAACTCCCCAAATGACTCCTCCCGCCATATTATGATGATGCCCAAATTTTGGGCTCGATCGGAAATCAATTGGGGTAAGAAATGGGACAATTCAAGTTCAAAGGCAGTTCGTTCCTTCCTTATAGGAGTGGTTGGTGTATTCCGTAGTTCTAGCGTTTGGATTTCACACAAAACTCACCAAATGACTCCTCCCGCCATATTATGATGACTCCCAAGTTTTGGGCTCGATCGGAAATCCATAGGGGTAAGAAATTGGACAATTCAGGTTCAAAGGCAGTTCGTTCCTTATAGGATTGGTTGGTGTATTCCGTAGTTCTACCAATTGGATTTCACTCAAAACTCACCAAATGATTCCTCCCACCATATTATGATGATGCCCAAGTTTTGGGCTCGATCGGAAATCAATAGGGGTAAGAAATTGGACAATTCAAGTTCAAAGACAGTTTGTTCCACGTAGGAGTGGTTGGTGTATTACATAGTTCTAGCGATTGGATTTCACTCAAAACCCACCAAATGATTCCTCCCACCATATTATGATGATGCCCAAGTTTTGGACTCGATCGGAAATCCATAGGGGTAATAAATTGGACAATTCAAGTTCGAAGATTGTTCGTTCCGAATTGGAGTGGTTGGTGTATTGCATCGTTCTAGCGATTGGATTTCACTCAAAACTCACCAAATGACTCCTCCCACCATATTATGATGATGCCCAAGTTTTGGGATCGATCGGAAATCAATAGGGGTAAGAAATTGGACAATTCAGGTTCAAAGGTAGTTCGTTCCTTATAGGAGTGGCTGGTGTATTCCGTAGTTCTAGCGATTGGATTTCACCCAACACTCACCAAATGACTCCTCCCACCATATTATGACGATGCCCAAGTTTTGGGCTCGATCGGAAATCCATAGGGGTAAGAAATTGGACAATTCAAGTGCGAAGACTGTTCGTTCCGAGTTGGAGTGGTTGGTGCATTGCATAGTTCTAGCGATTGGATTTCACTCAAAACTCACCAATTGACTCCTTCCACCATATTATGATGATGCCCTAGTTTTGGGCTCGATCGGAAATCAATAGGGGTAAGAAATTGGACAATTCAGGTTCAAAGGCAGTTCGTTCCTTATAGGAGTGGCTGGTGTATTCCGTAGTTCTAGCGTTTGGATTTCCCTCAAAACTCACCAAATGACTCCTACCACCATATTATGATGATGCCCAAGTTTTGGGCTCGATCGGAAATCCATAGGGGTAAGAGATTGGACAATTCAGGTTCAAAGGCAGTTCGTTCCTTATAGGAGTGGATGGTGTATTCCGTAGTTCTAACGTTTGGATTTCACTCAAAACTCACCAAATGACTCCTCCCACCATATTATGATGATGCAAAAGTTTTGGGCTCGATCGGAAATCAATAGGGGTAAGAAATTTTTGTTGCGTCGATTCACTGCATCAAAAATAGATTCAGCTGCATCCTCAACTTGTGATACTCGCAAGTGCACGAACCGTTTGGTAGTATAGCATATCTAAGTGCGAGGTCGATCCCACGAGGATTTGTGATTGAATGATCCAATTCATTTTCCCTACAAAAAAACAGAAATGGAAAAGAAAATAAATAAAACAATAAAAAGGAAATAACTCAAGCAAATAAGTTCCCAAGTTCAATTAGATTAACGGATTGATTCTAGCTAAAGTATGATTAAGCCATGGTGTTTGGTCATAACCTTGTGTTCCTAATTCCCTAATTTGATCATTTGTTGTCTAACCTAAAATTAAGCATTATGAACCCATTAAGCATAGAAGAACAATTTAAACAACCAAGCATGTATCTAATCCCTGTTGTCGAATGTCCATACATACTCTTCCTATTCATAGTTCAATTCGAATTAAAGCATGGTGTATACTCTTAATTCAAACCAAGATAGCTAACATGCAAGCCTAAATGGTGATCAATCATTCAAACTAGTATATTAACTTATAAGCATAATGAATAAGAACAAAAACCATAATTGAAACTTGGAAACTAATTAAACTTGAATACTTAAGAAAGAATGTACATTACAAATAAAATTAAAGTAGAACTTGAAAACTTGAAGGAAAATTTAGTAAAATCATTTGTTACAACAATTGACAACTTGAAAGGAAACTAAGAGAATTTGAAGGAGAGAAGGGAAGGGAGCTCTAGAGAAGTGTTTGAGAGCTCCCCCCTTGGGGTGTGTTTTGAAGCTTGAAGGCTTCTCTATTTATAGGGCTAAGAGGGAGGAACAATATGATGAAATCCCACACCATCCTTCATCTTTTGCTGCTGCACAAGCTTTCATCACATGGGTTCAAAGGTGATCAGTTTTGCTGCCAACCCATGTGGTTGCCTTTTGCTGCCAACCCATGTGGTTGCCTTTTGGTTGCTGAAAAAACGAGTTTTCTGAACCTGGCTTGGTGTAGGAAGGCCAGAGGTTTCAAAACTTATCCAATGGGGCTCAAATTTTGATATGTTATACTAGACACCCATTGGAACAACTTCTATGAAGAAAGTATTCCCATCGGAGCAGTAGAAGTGTGCGTTTTGGGCCTTGAAAGTTAGCTGCCGAACAGAGACTTGAATTGACTTCATTTCATTTCTTTTCTTTCTTTTTGCTTCACATGCATGCACATGCCTCAAAAGCTGATCTCCAGCTCCAAAGTGATCTGCCAATTCAATTCCCATGTTCAAAGGCTGAAGCAAAAATGCCTCTCATCATTCCTCATTCTTCTCTCTCTCCTTTCTCTAGCTTCACATGCATGCACATGCTTTCTCTATAATAGCTCCAGCATGTACCAACTTTCTCCTTCAGAAATTCATAGCTGGAATGCCTCCCAACTTCACTCATTATGTTGGGTACAAAGTCAGTTGCAGCTGGGGTGAGGCACATGGCTAAAAGCTGGCAGCAGCAAATCCTGCTGAGCAAGGTTGAGTGTTGGACGGGCTAAGCACTCCACAAATGTCCAATTGGGCTGAAATTTGGATATGTTGTACTAGACACCCATTGGAACAAGTTTCATGAAAATCATCACCTCATTCGAGCCCCATAACATGCTCATCCAAGGCCAAGAAGTTGACCTACGAAACTTGGCTGGCAAGGAGTTGTAGCCAAAATGAGTTTGTCTTTAAGCTCTTCTTCCATTCACCCAAATAAGGCCTTAACATGCATGGATTGCATCATTTCCTATCCAAAGTCATCATTGTTACCTAAAGCTCAATTAACTGAAAGATAAACACAAAAAGGATTAAAAGCACAAGTTTAACTCAAAAACATAACCAAATCATAAGCTAGAAGGGTACAAAATGATATACAATTATGAACCGATCAAATACCCCCAAACCTAGATTTTGATAGTCCTCGAGCAAAACAACACAAAACAAAGTTAAAAACAAAACAAGAAGTTAACTAAACCACTTCCGCAGGTAACTCGATTGCTTTGAGCACATGCAACAAGCCTTTAAACCTCTAGGCATCCCTAGTAGGAGGAGTTGTGTCTCCTGAGGGTTTAACAGAAACGATACCCACAAACGCTTGACTAATTCTACAAAACAAAGTAGTTAGAAAACTTATTAGATTTGTTAGTCCTTAAGCAAAATAAAAGAAAAACTAAAACTAAAACAAAAATAATTACAAAAACAAAACAAAAATAAAAATAAAAATAAATAAACACTCAAAACAATCATTCCGAACATTTTCTGCAGAGAAATGACTCATGCACATGACTCAAAAGTTTTAACAATAAAAACTCAATTTTAGACATTATTTACAAGGTGGCAAAGTTCAAAACACAACATGCTCAAAGTGTAGTAGTGTGATAGCCAAATGCAACAAATTCTCCAATCTTAGTTTTCACACAATTTCAAAAATCATACCAAGCACAAATGCAACTTCAAAGATTGCATTTCACTCAAAACTCACCAAACGACTCCTCCCACCATATTATGATGATGCCCAAGTTTTAGGCTCGATCGGATATCAATAGGGGAAAGAAATTGGACAATTCAGGTTCGAAGACAGTTCGTTCCGAATAGGAGTGGTTGGTGTATTGCATAGTTCTAGCGATTGGATTAAACTCAAAACTCACCAAATGACTCCTCCCACCATATTATGATGATGCCAAAGTTTTGGGCTCGAACGGAAATCAATAGGGATAAGAAATTGGACAGTTCAGGTTCAAAGGCAGTTCGTTCCTTATAGGAGTGGCTGGTGTATTCCACAGTTCTAGTGATTGGATTTCAGTCAAAACTCACCAAATGACTCCTCCCACCATAATATGATGATGGCCAAGTTTTGGGCTCGATTGGAAATGAATAAGGGTAAGAAATTGGACAATTCAGGTTCAAAGGCAGTTCGTTCCTTACAGGAGTGGTTGGTGTATTCCGTAGTTCTAGTGATCGAATTTCACTCAAAACTCATCAAATGACTCCTCCCACCATATTATGATGATGCCCAAGTTTTGGGCTCGATCGGAAATCCATAGGGGTAAGAAATTAGACAATTCAGGTTCAAAGGCAGTTCGTTCCTTATAGGAGTGGTTGGTGTAATCCGTAGATCAAGCGATCGGATTTCACTCAAAACTCAACAAATGACTCCTCCCACCATATTATGATGATGCCCAAGTTTTGGGCTCGATAGGAAATCCATAGGGGTAAGAAATTGGACAATTCAAGTTCGAAGACAGTTCGTTCCGAATTGGAGTGGTGGGTGTATTGCATAGTTCTAGAAATTCGATTTCACTCAAAACTCACCAAATGACTCCTCCCACCATATTATGATGATGCCCAAGTTTGGGCTCGATGGGAAATCAATAGGGGTAAGAAATTGGACAATTCAGGTTCAAAGGCAGGTCGTTCCTTATAGGAGTGGTTGGTGTATTCCGTAGTTCTAGCGATTGGATTTCACTCAAAACTCACCAAATGACTCCTCCCACCATATTATGATGATGCCCAAGTTTTGGGCTCGATCGGAAATCTATTGGGGTAAGAAATTGGACAATTCAGGTTCAAAGGCAATTCGTTCCTTATAGGAGTGGCTGGTGTATTCCGTAGTTCTAGCGATTGGATTTCACTCAAAACACACCAAATGACTCCTCCCACCATATTATGAAGATGCCCAAGTTTTGGGCTCGACCGAAAATCCATAGGGGTAAGAAATTGGACAATTCAAGTTCGTAGACAGTTCGTTCCGAATTGGAGTGGTTGGTGTATTCCGTAGTTCTAACTATCGGATTTCACTTAAAACTCACCAAATGAATCCTCCCCACCATATTATTATGATCCCCAAGTTTTGGGCTCGATCGGAAATCAATAGGGGTAAGAAATTAGACAATTCAGGTTCAGAGGCAGTTCGTTCCTTACAGGAGTGGTTGGTGTATTCCATAGTTCTAGTGATTGGATTTCACTCAAAACTCATCAAATGAATCCTCCCACCATATTATTATGATCCCCAAGTTTTGGGCTCGATCGGAAATCAATAGGGGTAAGAAATTAGACAATTCAGGTTCAAAGGCAGTTCGTTCCTTATAGGAGTGGCTGGTGTATTCCAGAGTTCTAACGATTCGATTTCACTCAAAACTCACCAAATGACTCCTCCCACCATATTATGATGATTCCGAAGTTTTGGGCTCGATCGAAAATCCATAGGGGTAAGAAATTGGACAATTCAAGTTTGATGGCAGTTCGTTCCGAATTGGAGTGGTTGGTGTATTGCATAGTTCTAGCGATTGGATTTCACTCAAAACTCACCAAATGACTTCTCCCACCATATTATGATGATGCCCAACTTTTGGGCTCTATCGGAAATCAATATTGGTAAAAAATTGGACAATTCAGGTTCAAAGGCAGTTCGTTCCTTATAGAAGTGGTAGGTGTATTCCGTAGTTCTAGCAATCGGATTTCACTCAAAACACACCAAATGACTCCTCCCACCATATTAAGATGATGCCCAAGTTTTGGGCTCGATCGGAAATCAATAAGGGTAAGAAATTAAACAATTCAGGTTCAAAGGATGTTCGTTCCTTATAGGAGTGGTTGGTGTATTCCGTAGTTCTAGCGATTGGATTTCACTCAAAACTCACCAAATGACTCCTCCCACCATATTATGATGATGCCCAATATTTGGGCTCGATCGGAAATCAATAGGGGTAAGAAATTGGACAATTCTGGTTCCAAGGCAGTTCGTTCCTTATAGGAGTGGTTGGTGTATTCCGTAGTTCTAGCGATCGGATTTCACTCACAACTCACCAAATGACTCCTCCCACCATATTATGATGATGCCCAAGTTTTGGGCTCGAGCGGAAATCAATAGGGGTAAGAAATTAGACAATTCAGGTTCAACGGCAGTTCGTTCCTTATAGGAGTGGTTGGTGTATTCCGTAGTTCTAGCGATTGGATTTCACTCAAAACTCACCGAATGACTCCTCCCACCATCATATGATGATGCCCAAGTTTTGGGCTCGATTGGAAATTCATAGGGGTAAGAAATTGGACAATTCAAATTCGTAGACAGTTCGTTCCGAATTGGAGTGGTTGGTGTATTCCGTAGTTCTAGAGATCGGATTTCGCTCAAAACTCAGCAAGTGACTACTCCCACCATATTATGTTGATGCCCAAGTTTTGGGCTCAATCGGAAATCCATAGGGGTATGAAATTGGACAATTCAAGTTCGAAGACAGTTCGTTACGAATTGGAGTGGTTGGTGTATTGCATAGTTCTAGCGATTGGATTAAACTCAAAACTCACCAAATGACTCCTTCCACCATATTATGATGATGCCCAAGTTTTGGGCTCGATCGGAAATCAATAGGGGTAAGAAATTGGACAATTCAGGTTCAAAGGAAGTTCTTTCCTTATAGGAGAGGCTGGTGTATTCCGTAGTTCTAGCGATTGGATTTCACTCAAAACTCACCAAATGACTCCTCCCAACAAATTATGATGATGCCCAAGTTTTAGGCTCGATCGGAAATCAATAGGGGTAAGAAATTGGACAATTCAGGTTCAGAGGAAGTTCGTTCCTTATAGGAGTGGCTGGTGTATTTCGTAGTTCTAGCGATTGGATTTCACTCAAAACTCACCAAATGACTCCTCCCACCATATTATGATGATGCCCAAGTTTTGGGCTCGATCGGAAATCAATAGGGGTAAGAAATTGGACAATTCATGTTCAGAGGCAGTTCGTTCCTTACAGGACTGGCTGGTGTATTTCTTAGTTCTAGCGATTGGATTTCACTCAAAACTCACCAAATGACTCCTCCCACCATATTATGATGATGCCCAAGTTTTGGGCTCGATTGGAAATCCATAGGGGTAAGAAATTGGACAATTCAAGTTCGAAGGCAGTTCGTTCCGAATTGGAGTGGCTGGTGTATTCCGTAATTCTAGCGATTGGATTTCTCTCAAAAGTCACCAAATGACTCCTCCCCCATATTACGATGATGCCCCTGTTTTGGGCTCGATCGGAAATCAATAGGGGGTAGAAAGTGGACAATTCAGGTTCAAAGGCAATTCGTTCCTTATAGGAGTGGTTGGTGTATTTCGTAGTTCTAGCGATTGGATTTCACTCAAAACTCACCAAATGACTCCTCCCACCATATTATGATGACGCCCCTATTTTGGGCTCGATTGGAAATCAATAGGGGTAAGAAATTTGACAATTCAGGTTCAAAGGCAGTTCGTTCCTTATAGGAGTGGCTGGTGAATTCCGTAGTTCTAGCGATTGGATTTCACTCAAAACTCACCCAATGACTCCTCCCACCATATTACGATGATCCCCAAGTTTTGGGCTCGATCGGCCATCAATAGGGGTAAGAAATTGGACAATTCAGGTTCAAAGGCAGTTCGTTCCTTATAGGAGTGGTTGGTGTATTCCGTAGTTCTAGCGATTGGATTTCACTCAAAACTCACCAAATGACTCCTCCCGCCATATTATGATGATGCCCAAGTTTTGGGGTCGATCGGAAATCCATAGGGGTAAGAAATTGGACAATTCAAGTTCGAAGACTGTTCGTTCCGAATTGGAGTGGTTGGTGTATTGCATAGTTCTAGCGATTGGATTTCAGTCAAAACTCACCAAATGACTCCTCCCACCATATTATGATGATGCCCAAGTTTTGGGCTCGATCGGAAATAAATAGCGGTAAGAAATTGGACAATTCAGGTTCAAAGGCAGTTCGTTCCTTATAGGAGTGGTTGGTGTATTCCGTAGTTCTAGCGATTGGATTTCACCCAACACTCACCAAATGACTCCTCCCACCATATTGTGACGATGCCCAAGTTTGGGCTCGATCGGAAATCCATAGGGGTAAGAAATTGGACAATTCAAGTTCGAAGACTGTTCGTTCCGAATTGGAGTGGTTGGTGTATTGCATAGTTCTAGGGATTGGATTTCACTCGAAACTCACCAAACGACTCCTCCCACCATATTATGATGATGCCCAAGTTTGGGCTCGATTGGAAATCAATAGGGGTAAAAAATTGGACAATTCAGGTTCAAAGGCAGTTCGTTCCTTATAGGGGTGGCCGGTGTATTCCGTAGTTCTAGCGATTGGATTTCACTCAAAACTCACCAAATGACTCCTCCCACCATATTATGATGATGCCCAAGTTTTGGGATCGATCGGAAATCAATAGGGGTAAGAAATTGGACAATTCAAGTTCAAAGGAAGTTCTTTCCTTATAGGAGAGGCTGGTGTATTCCGTAGTTCTAGCGATTGGATTTCACTCAAATCTCACCGAATCACTCCTCCCGCCATATTATGATGATGCCCAAGCTTTGGCTCGATCGGAAATCCATAGGGGTAAGAAATTGGACAATTCAAGTTCGAAGGAAGTTCGTTCCGAATTGGAGTGGTTGGTGTATCGCATAGTTCTAGTGATTGGATTTCACTCAAAACTCACCAAATGACTCCTCCCACCATATTATGATGATGCCCCTGTTTTGGGCTCGATCGGAAATCAATAGGGGTAAGAAATTGGACAATTCTGGTAAAAAGGCAGTTCGTTCCTTATAAGAGTGGCTGGTGTATTCCGTAGTTCTAGCGATTGGATTTCACTCAAATCTCACCGAATCACTCCTCCCACCGTATTATGATAATACCCAAGTTTTGGGCTCGATCGGAAATCAATAGGGGTAAGAAATTGGACAATTCAGGTTCAAAGGCGGTTCGTTCCTTACAGGAGTGGTGGGTGTATTCCGTAGTTCTAGCGAATGGATTTTACTCAAAACTCACCAAATGACTCCTCCCGCCATATTATGATGATGCCCAAGTTTTGGGCTCGATCGGAAATCAATAGGGGTAAGACAGTGGACAATTCAAGTTCAAAGGCAGTTCGTTCCTTATAGGAGTGGTTGGTGTATTCCGTAGTTCTAGCCATTGGATTTCACTCAAAACTCACCAAATGACTCCTCCCACCATATTGTGATGATGCCCCAGTTTTGGGCTCGATTGGAAACCAATAGGGGTAAGAAATTGGACAATTCAGGTTCAGAGACAGTTCATTCCTTATAGGAGTGGCTGGTGTATTCCGTAGTTCTAGCTTTTAGATTTCACTCAAAACTCACCAAATGACTTCTCCCACCATCTTATGACGATGCCCAAGTTTTGGGCTCGATTGGAAATCCATAGGGGTAAGAAATTGGACAATTCAAGTTCGAAGGCAGTTCGTTTCGAATTGGAGTGGTTGGTGTATTGCATAGTTTCTAGCGATTGGATTTCACTCAAAACTCACCAATTGACTCCTCCCACCGTATTATGTTGATGCCCCTGTTTTGGGCTCGATCGGAAATCGATAGGGGTAAGAAATTGGACAATTCAGGTTCAAAGGCAGTTCGTTCCTTATAGGAGTGGCTGGTGTATTCCGTAGTTCTAGCGATTGGATTTCACTCAAAACTCACCGAATGAATCCTCCCACCGTATTATGATGATAACCAAGTTTTGGGCTCGATCGGAAATCAATAGGGGTAAGAAATTGGACAATTCAGGTTCATAGGCAGTTCATTCCTTATAGGAGTGACTGGTGTATTCCGTAGTTCTAGCGACTGGATTTCACTCAAAACTCACCAAATGACTCCTCCCACCATATTATGTTGATGCCCAAATTTTGGGCTCGATCGGAAATCAATAGGGGTAAGAAATTGGACAATTCAGGTTCAAAGGCAGTTCGTTCCTTATAGGAGTGGTTGGTGTATTCCGTAGTTCTGCCGATTGGATTTCAGTCAAACCTCACCAAATGACTCCACCCACCATATTATGACGATGCCTAAGTTTTGGGCACGATCGGAAATTAATAGGGGTAAGAAATTGGACAATTCAGGTTCGAAGGCAGTTCGTTCGTTATTGGAGTGGTTGGTGTATTCCGTAATTCTAGCAATCGGATTTCACTCAAAACCACCAAATGACTCCTCCCACCATAATACGGTGATGGCCAAGTTTTGGGCTCGATCGGAAATCAATAGGGGTAAGAAATTGGAGAATTCAGGTTCAAAGGCAGTTCGTTCCTTATTGGAGTAGTTGGTGTATTCTGTAGTTCTACCGTTCGGATTTCACTCCTAACTCACCAAATCACTCCTTCCACCATATTATGATGATGCCCAAGTTTTGGGCTCGATCGGAAATCAATAGGGGTAAGAAATTGGACAATTCAGGTTCAAAGGAAGTTCTTTCCTTATAGGAGAGGCTGGTGTATTCCGTAGTTCTAGCGATTGGATTTCACTCAAAACTCACCAACTGACTCCTCCCAACAAATTATGATGATGCCCAAGTTTTGGGCTCGATCGGAAATCAATAGGGGTAAGAAATTGGACAATTCAGGTTCATAGGCAGTTCGTTCCTTATAGGAGTGGCTGGTGTATTTCGTAGTTCTAGCGATTGGATTTCACTCAAAACTCACCAAATGACTCCTCCCACCATATTATGATGATGCCCAAGTTTTGGGCTCGATTGGAAAGCCATAGGGGTAAGAAATTGGACAATTCAAGTTCGAAAGCAGTTCGTTCCGAATTGGAGTGGTTGGTGTATTCCGTAATTCTAGCGATTGGATTTCACTCAAAAGTCACCAAATGACTCCTCCCACCATATTACGATGATGCCCCTGTTTTGGCTCGATCGGAAATCAATAGGGGGTAGAAAGTGGACAATTCAGGTTCAAAGGCAATTCGTTCCTTATAGGAGTGGTTGGTGTATTTCGTAGTTCTAGCGATTGGATTTCACTCAAAACTCACCAAATGACTACTCCCACCATATTATGATGATGCCCTATTTTGGGCTCGATTGAGAATCAATAGGGGTAAGAAATTTGACAATTCAGGTTCAAAGGCAGTTCGTTCCTTATAGGAGTGGCTGGTGAATTCCGTAGTTCTAGCGATTGGATTTCACTCAAAACTCACCCAATGACTCCTCCATCATATTACGATGATCCCCAAGTTTTGGGCTCGATCGGCCATCAATAGGGGTAAGAAATTGGACAATTCAGGTTCAAAGGCAGTTCGTTCCTTATAGGAGTGGTTGGTGTATTCCGTAGTTCTGGCGATTGGATTCACTCAAAACTCACCAAATGACTCCTCCCGCCATATTATGATGATGCCCAAGTTTTGGGTCGATCGGAAATCCATAGGGGTAAGAAATTGGACAATTCAAGTTCGAAGACTGTTCGTTCCGAATTGGAGTGTTGGTGTATTGCATAGTTCTAGCGATTGGATTTCTGTCAAACTCACCAAATGACTCTCCCACCATATTATGATGATGCCCAAAGTTTTGGGCTCGATCGGAACTAATAGCGGTAAGAAATTGGACAATTCAGGTTCAAAGGCGGTTCGTTCCTTGTAGGAGTGCTTGGTGTATTCGTAGTTCTAGCGATTGGATTTCACTCAAAACTCACCAAATAACTCCTCCCACCATATTATGATGATGCCCAAGTTTTGGGCTCGATCTGAAATCAATAGGGGTAAGAAATTGGACAATTCAGGTACAAAGGCAGTTCGTTCCTTATAGGAGTGGCTGGTGTATTCCGTAATTCTAGCGATTGGATTTCACTCAAAGTCACCAAATGACTTCTCCCACCATATTACGATGATGCCCCTGTTTGGGCTCGATCGGAAATCAATAGGGGTTAGAAAGTGGACAATTCAGGTTCAAAGGCAGTTCATTCCTTATAGGAGTGGCTGGTGTATTCCGTAGTTCTAGCGATTGGATTTCACTCAAAACTCCCCAATGAGTCCTCCCACCATATTATGATGATGCCCAAGTTTTGGGGTTGATCGGCAATCAATAGGGGTAAGAAATTGGACAATTCAGGTTCAAGGCAGTTCGTTCCTTATAGGAGTGGTTGGTGTATTCCGTAGTTCTAGCGATTGGATTTTCACCCAACACTCACCAAATGACTCCTCCCACCATATTGTAACGATGCCCATGTTTTGGGCTCGATCGGAAATCCATAGGGGGTAAGAAATTGGACAATTCAAGTTCGAAGACTGTTCGTTCCGAATTGGAGTGGTTGGTGTATTGCATAGTTCTAGCGATTGGATTTCACTCGAAACTCACCAAACGACTCCTCCCACCATATTATGATGATGCCCAAGTTTTGGGCTCGATCGGAAATCAATAGGGGTAAAAAATTGGACAATTCAGGTTCAAAGGCAGTTCGTTCCTTATAGGGGTGGCCGGTGTATTCCGTAGTTCTAGCGATTGGATTTCACTCAAAACTCACCAAATGACTCCTCCCACCATATTATGATGATGCCCAAGTTTTGGGATCGATCGGAAATCAATAGGGGTAAGAAATTGGACAATTCAGGTTCAAAGGCAGTTCGTTCCTTATAGGAGTGGTTGGTGTATTCCGTAGTTCTAGCGATTGGGTTTCACTCAAAACTCACCAAATGACTCCTCCCGCCATATTATGATGATGCCCAAGTTTTGGGCTCGATCGGAAATCAATAGGGGTAGAAATTGGACAATTCAAGTTCGAAGGAAGTTCGTTCCGAATTGGAGTGGTTGGTATATCGCATAGTTCTAGTGATTGGATTTCACTCAAAACTCACCAAATGACTCCTCCCACCATATTATGATGATGCCCCTGTTTTGGGCTCGATCGGAAATCAATAGGGGTAAGAAATTGGACAATTCTGGTTCAAAGGCAATTCGTTCCTTATAAGAGTGGCTGGTGTATTCCGTAGTTCTAGCGATTGGATTTCACTCAAATCTCACCGAATCACTCCTCCACCGTATTATGATAATACCCAAGTTTTGGGCTCGATCGGAAATCATAGGGGTAAGAAATTGGACAATTGAGGTTCAAAGGCGGTTCGTTCTTACAGGAGTGGTGGGTGTATTCCGTAGTTCTAGCGAAATGGATTTTACTCAAAACTCACCAAATGACTCCTCCCGCCATATTATGATGATGCCCAAATTTTGGGCTCGATCGGAAATCAATAGGGGTAAGACAGTGGACAATTCAAGTTCAAAGGCAGTTCGTTCCTTATAGGAGTGGTTGGTGTATTCCGTAGTTTCTAGCCATTGGATTTCACTCAAACTCACCAAATGACTCCTCCCACCATATTATGATGATGCCCCAGTTTTGGGCTCGATTGGAAATCAATAGGGGTAAGAAAATTGGACAATTCAGGTTCAGAGAAGTTCATTCCTTATAGGAGTGGCTGGTGTATTCCGTAGTTCTAGCTTTTGGATTTCACTCAAAACTCACCAAATGACTCCTCACCACTCTTATGACGATGCCCAACTTTTGGGCTCGATTGGAAAATCCATAGGGGTAAGAAATTGGACAATTCAAGTTCAAAGGCAGTTCGTTCCTTATAGGAGTGGTTGGTGTATTCCGTAGTTCTAGCCATGGATTTCACTCAAAACTCACCAATTGACTCCTCCCACCATATTATGATGATGCCCCTGTTTTGGGCTCGATCGGAAATCAATAGGGGTAAGAAATTGGACAATTCAGGTTCAAAGGCAGTTCGTTCCTTATAGGAGTGGCTGGTGTATTCCGTAGTTCTAGCGATTGGATTTCACTCAAACTCACCGAATGAATCCTCCACCTGATTATGATGATGCCCAAGTTTTGGGCTCGATCGGAATCAATAGGGGTAAGAAATTGGACAATTCAAGTTCATAGGCAGTTCATTCCTTATAGGAGTGGCTGGTGTATTCCGTAGTTCTGGCGATTGGATTTCACTCAAAACTCGCGAATTGACTACTCCCACCATATTATGATGATGCCAAGTTTGGGCTCAATCGGAAATCAATAGGGGTAAGAAATTGGACAATTCAGTTTTCGAAGGCAGTTCGTTCCTTGTAGGAGTGGTTGTGTATTCCGTAGTTCTAGCGATTGGATTTCACTCAAAACTCACCAAATGCCTCCTCCCACCATATTATGATGATGCCCAAGTTTTGGGCTCGATCGGAAATAAAAACGGGTAAGAAATTTGACAATTCATGTTCAAAGGCAGTTCGTTCCTTATAGGAGTGGCTGGTGTATTCCGTAGTTCTACTAGCGATTGGATTTCGCTAAACACTCTCCAAATGACTCCTCCCACCATATTATGATGATTCCCAAGTTTTGGGCTCGATCGGAAATCAATAGGGGTAAGAAAGTGGACAATTCAGGTTCAAAGGCAGTTCATTCCTTATAGGAGTGGTTGGTGTGTTCCATAGTTCTAGCGATTGGATTTCACTCAAAACTCACCAAATGACTACTCCCACCATATTATGATGATGCCCAAGTTTTGGGCTCGATCGGAAATCAATAGGGGTTAGAAAGTGGACAATTCAGGTTCAAAGGCAGTTCGTTCCTTATTGGAGTCGTTGGTGTATTCCGTAGTTCTAGCGATTGGATTTCACTCAAACTCACCAAATGACTCCTCCCACCATATTATGATGATGCCCCTGTTTTGGCACAATTGGAAATCAATAGGGGTAAGAAATTGGACAATTCAGGTTCAAAGGCAGTTCGTTCCTTATAGGAGTGGCTGGTGTATTCCGTAGTTCTAGTGATTGATTTCACTCAAAACTCACCGAATGACTCCTCCCACCATATGATGATGAAACCCAAGTTTTGGGCTCGATCGGAAATCAATAGGGGTAAGAAATTGGACAATTCAGGTTCAAAGGCGGTTCGTTCCATGTAGGAATGGTTGGTGTATTTCGTAGTTCTAGCGATTGGATTTCACTCAAAACTCACCAAATGACTCCTCCCACCATATTATGATGATGCCCAAGTTTTGGGCTCGATCGGAAATCAATAGGGGTAAGAAATTGGACAATTCAGGTTCAAAGGCAGTTCGTTCCTTATAGGAGTGGCTGGTGTATTCCGTAGTTCTAGCGATTGGATTCGCTAAACACTCACCAAATGACTCCTCCCACCATATTATGATGCTACCCAAGTTTTGGGCTCGATCGGAAATCAATAGGGGTAAGAAAGTGGACAATTCAGGTTCAAAGGCAGTTCATTCCTTATAGGAGTGGTTGGTGTGTTCCATAGTTCTAGCGATTGGATTTCACTCAAAACTCACCAAATGACTTCTCCCACCATATTATGATGATGCCCAAGTTTTGGGCTCGATCGGAAATCATAGGGGTTAGAAAGTGGACAATTCAGGTTCAAAGGCAGTTCGTTCCTTATAGGAGTGGTTGGTGTATTCCGTAGTTCTAGCGATTGGATTTCACTCAAAACTCACCAAAGGACTCCTCCCACCACATTATGATGATGCCCAAGTTTTGGGCTCAATTGGAAATCCATAGGGGTAAGAAAATGGACAATTCAAGTTCGAAGGCAGTTCGTTCCGAATTGGAGTGGTTGGTGTATTGCATAGTTCTAGCGATTGGATTTCACTCAAAACTCACCAAATGACTACTCCCACCATATTATGATGATGCCCAAGTTTTGGGCTCGATCGGAAATCAATAGGGGTAAGAACTGGACAATTCAGGTTCAGAGGCAGTTCGTTCCTTATAGGAGTGGTTGGTGTATTCCGTAGTTCTAGCGATTGGATTTCACTCAAAACTCACCAAATGACTCCTCCCACCATATTATGATGATGCCCAAGTTTTGGGCTCGATTGGAAATCCATAGGGGTAAGAAATTGGATAATCCAAGTTCGAAGGCAGTTCGTTCCGAATTGGAGTGGTTGGTGTATTGCACAGTTCTAGCAATCAGATTTAACTCAAAACTCACCAAATGACTCCTCCCACCATATTATGATGATGCCCAAGTTTTGGGCTCAATCGGAATCCATAGGGGTAAGAAATTGGACAATTCAGGTTCAAAGGCAGTTCGTTCCTTATAGGAGTGGCTGGTGTATTCCGTAGTTCTAGCGATTGGATTTCGCTAAAAACTCACCAAATGACTCCTCCCACCATATTATGATGATGCCCAAGTTTTGGGCTCGATCGAAAATCCATAGGGGTAAGAAATTGGACAATTCAAGTTCAAAGGCAGTTCGTTCCGAATTGGAGTGGTTGGTGTATTGCACAGTTCTAGCAATTGGATTTCACTCAAAACTCACCAAATGACTCCTCCACCATATTATGATGATGCCTAAGTTTTGGGCTCGATCGGAAATCAATAGGGGTAAGAAATTGGACATGCAGGTTCAAAGGCAGTTCGTTCCTTATAGGAGTGGTTGTTGTATTCCGTAGTTCTAGCAATTGGATTTCACTCAAAACTCACCAAATGACTCCTCCCACCATTTTATGATGATGCCCTTGTTTTGGTCTCGATCGGAAATCAATAGGGGTAAGAAATTGGACAATTCAGGTTCGAAGGCAGTCCGTTGCTTATAGGAGTGGCTGGTGTATTCCGTAGTTCTAGTGATTGGATTTTACTCAAAACTCACCAAATGACTCCTCCCACCGTATTATGTTGATGCCCAAGTTTTGGGCTCTATTGGAAATCAATAGGGGTAAGAAATTGGACAATTCAGGTTCAAAGGCTGTTCGTTCCTTATAGGAGTGGTTGCCTGTATTCCGTAGTTCTAGCGATTGGATTTCACTCAAAACTCATCAAATGAGTCCTCCCACCATATTATGATGATGCCCAAGTTTTGGGCTCAATCGGAAATCAATAGGGGTAAGAATTGGACAATTCAGGTTGAAAGGCAGTTCGTTCCTTATAGGCTTGGTTAGTGTAATCTGTAGTTCTAGCGATTGGATTTCACTCAAAACTCACCAAATGAGTCCTCCCACCATATTATGATGATGCCCAAGTGTAGGGGCTTTTTCCTTCCGACAGCAAGTGGGCTGAATTGATGAAGTTGTCCCCTTTGTTTGAGTTCGAAATTAAGCCCCAAAATGCTTCGAAAGGGCAGCAAAGCCTTAGGAAGTATTTTGGTTATCTTCTCCAACAAAGCAAACAGCAGTTTTACAGATAATTCTTCACGTTCACAAATAGATTTTTGGGCTTGGCATGAGGGGCATGTGGCATGAGAACAAAGTTATCATGGGTTTAGCACTTTAAGAAAGAGAAAGTCGTGGGTTCCTATGGAGGTCAGAGGTTCTATGGAAGGGAAAGTTTTGGGTAATTTTCGTTGCTTCCGGCAGCTTGACAGTGTCTCCGTTAGAACTGTAGCAATCTGCCAAAGCAGGGGAGATGGGGAAAATGGGCAAGCAAAGCACGAAAATTGCTGGGTTTGCAAGTGAGAGAGAGGAAGCTTCTCTCTGAAGGTTGGGTTGTTTTTGTGTTGGGTAGAAGAGGCCCTATTTATAGTTGCTGGGGTTTGCTCTTCTTCAAGAAACCCTAATGGTTTCTTCCTAACTTAGCTAGGCTTTCTTCTTCCTTTCTTCTCTTCCCTCTTGTACTTACCTCATAGTGGAAAGGTCAGTTCTGCCCAATCCCACAAAATCAGAGATTTTGGGTGCTCCAAGCTTCTTCCAGCGGCGGCCTCATAAGGGAGCTTCCCCTTTTCACCCATCTTCTTCCTCCTCTTTCTTTCCTCCTTCCATGGCCCAGTCTGATGAAGGAAGAAAGTGGCTTTACCCGTGGTTTAAGAGATGGCATCCTCCCTTGCATGCCAAAATCCCTTGGTTTCTTGAATTCTTATACTTGGAACTAGTTCCCAGCAGCCACCTATGTGTAGATTTCCAACGTTGGTTTTGTTTTCAAACTAAGTGCTAGGTCTGATGCTGCCCTTTTATTCTAATTTCATAGGCTTTTTAAGTCCACCACATTATTCATCCAATGGATGAGATATTTTTGCCAAGTGTTGGGCCTTTTAGTTGGCTTACTTTAATTGGGGCAATGGGCTTATTTTGGTTGGGGCTATTCTAATTGAGGCAATGGGTTACTTCCTTCCCTTGTGCTTACCCATGTTTGGGCCTAAAGAAAATGGGCTTGAGTACCGAGGCCCCCAAGCGACTCGAGACTTCCATTTCTTGACCCATCGATGGGCCCCGTGATAACTTGTTTCCATCCATACCATAACTCCCTCAAGCAAGCCCCGGGCATTTGACTGCTTGGGACCACTTAAGCTTGTAGCGCGACGTGTTGCTTATTTGCTTGGCGTGGCATGTGTGCAAGCGCGTATGACGAACTTTCGCGTGCCCTAATCGGGCTTCCTCCTCGATAAGGTATTGCATTGGGCCGAGAATTTATTTGGGCCGAACCGTGGATTTTTTGGGCCTCAACACCAAGTTTTGGGCTCGATCGGTAATCCATAGGGGTAAGAAATTGGACAATTCAAGTTCGAAGGCAGTTCATTCCGAATTGGAGTGGTTGATGTATTGCATAGTTCTAGCGATTGGATTTCACTCAAAACTCACCAAATGACTCCTCCCTCCATATTATGATGATGCCCAAGTTTTGGGCTGGATCGGAAATCCATAGGGGTAAGAAATTGGACAATTCAAGTTCGGAGGCAGTTCGTTCCGAATTGGAGTGGTTGGTCTGTTGCAAAGTTCTAGCTATTGGATTTCACTCAAAACTCACCAAATCGCTCGTCCCACCATATTATGATGATGCCCCTGTTTTGGGCTCGATCGGAAATCAATAGGGGTAAGAAATTGGACAATTCAGGTTCAAAGGCAGTTCGTTGCTTATAGGAGTGGCTGGTGTATTCCGTAGTTCTAGCGATTGGATTTCACTCAAAACTCACCAAATGACTCCTCCCACCGTATTATGTTGATGCCCAAGTTTTGGGCTCTATCGGAAATCAATAGGGGTAAGAAATTGGACAATACAGGTTCAAAGGCTGTTCGTTCCTTATAGGAGTGGTTGTTGTATTCCGTAGTTCTAAGCGATTGGATTTCACTCAAAATTCATCAAATGACTCCTCCCACTATATTATGATGATGCCGAAGTTTGGGCTCGATCGGAAATCAAAAGGGGTAAGAAATTGGACAATTCCGGTTCAAAGGCAGTTCGTTCCTTATAGGAGTGATTGGTGTATTCCGTATTTTCTAGCGATTGGATTTCACTCAAAACTCACCAAATGACTCCTCCCACCATATTATGATGATGCCCAAGTTTTGGGATCGATCGGATTCATAGGAGAAAAGAAATTGGACAATTCAGGTTCAAAGGCGTTCGTTCCTTATAGGAGTTGTTAGTGTATTCCGTACTTCTAGCTATTGGATTTCACTCAAAACTAACCAAATGACTCCTCCCACCAAACTAGATGATGCCCAAGTTGGGCTCGATCGGAAATCAATAGGGGTAAGAAATTGGACAATTCAGGTTCAAAGGCAATTCGTTCCTTATAGGAGTGGTTGGTGTATTTGCTATCTAGCGATTGGATTTCACTCAAAACTCACCAAATGACTCCTCCCACCATATTATGATGATGCCCAAGTTTTGGCTCGATGGAAATCCATAGGGTAAAAATTGGACAATTCAGTTCAAAGGCAGTTCGTTCCGAATTGGGTGGTTGGTGTATTGCATAGTTCTAGCGATTGGATTTCACTCAAAACTCACCAAATGACTCCTCCCACCATATTATGCTGATGACCAGGTTTGGGGCTCGATCGGAAATCAGTAGGGGTAATTAATTGGACAATTCAGGTTCAAAGGCAGTTCGTTCCTATAGGAGTGGTTGGTGTATTCCGTAGTTCTAGCGATTGGATTTCACTCAAAACTCACCAAATGACTCCTCCCACCATATTATGATGATGCCCAAGTTTTGGGCTCGATCGGAATCCATAGGTGTAAGAAATTGGACAATTCAGTTGAAAGGCGGTTCGTTTCGAATTGGAGTGGCTGGTGTATTGCATAGTTCTGGCGATTGGATTTCACTCAAAACACACCAAATGACACCTCCCACTATATTTGACAATGCCCAAGTTTTGGGCTCGATCCGAAATCCATAGGTGTCAGAAAGTGGACAATTCATGTTTAAAGGCAGTTCGTTACGAATTGGGGTGGTTGGTGTGTGGCATAGTTCTGGCGATTGGATTTCACTCAAAACTCACCAAATGAGTCCTCCCACACATTATGATGATGCCCAAGTTTTGGGCTCGATCGGAAATCAATACGGGTATGAAATTGGACAATTCGGGTTCAAAGGCAATTCGTTCCTTATAGGAGTGGTTGGTGTATTCTGTAGTTCTAGCGATTGGATTTCACTCGAAACTCACCAAATGACTCCTCCCACCATATTATGATGATACCCAAGTTTTGGGCTCGATCGGAAATCAATAGGGGTAAGAAATTGGACAATTCAGGTTCAAAGGCAATTCGTTCCTTATAGGAGTGGTTGGTGTATTTTGTAGTTCTAGCAATTGGATTTCACTCAAAACACACCAAATGACTCCTCCCACCATATTATGATGATGCCCAAGTTTTGGGCTCGATCGGAAGTCCACAGGAGTAAGAAATTGGACAATTCAAGTTTGAAAGCAGTTCGTTCCGAATTGGAGTGGTTGGTGTATTGCATAGTTCTAGCGATTAGATTTCA
The DNA here is from genome assembly GCA_005406145.1 of Prunus yedoensis. Lineage (NCBI taxonomy): Eukaryota > Viridiplantae > Streptophyta > Magnoliopsida > Rosales > Rosaceae > Prunus > Prunus yedoensis. The sequence goes on from BJCG01002499.1 coordinate 212,157, forward strand.
CTCAAAACACACCAAATGACTCCTCCCACCATATTATGATGATGTCCAAGCTTTGGGCTCGATCGGAAATCAGTAGGGGTAAGAAATTGGACAATTCAGGTTCATAGGCAGTTCTTTCCTTATATGAGTGGCCAGTGTATTTCGTAGTTCTAGCGATTGGATTTCACTCAAACTCACGAAATGACTCCTCCCAACATATTATGATGTTGCCCAAGTTTTGGGCTTGATCGGAAATCAATAGCGGTTAGAAATTGGAATTCAGGTTCAAAGGCAGTTCGTTCCTTATAGGAGTGGTTGGTGTATTCCGTAGTTCTAGCGATCGGATTTCACTCAAAACTCACCAAATGACTCCACCCACCATATTATGATGATGCCCAAGTTTTGGGCTCGATCGGAAATCAATAGGGGTAAGAAATTGGATAATTCATGTTCAAAGGCAGTTCGTTCCTTATAGGAGTGGTTGGTGTTTTCCGTAGTTCTAGCAATCGGATTTCAATCAAAGCTCCCAAATGACTCCTCCCACCATATTATGATGATGCCCAAGTGTTGGGCTCGATCGGAAATCAATGGGGTAAGAAATTGGACAATTCAGGTTCAAAGGAAGTTCGTTCGAATTGGAGTGGTTAGTGTATTGCGTAGTTCTAGCGATTGGATTTCACTCAAACTCACCAAATGACTCCTCCCACCATATTATGTTGATGCCCAAATTTTGGGCTCGATCGGAAATCAATAGGGGTAAGAAATTGGACAATTCAGGTTCAAAGGCAGTTCGTTCCTTGTAGGAGTGGTTGGTGTATTCCGTAGTTCAAGGGATCGGATTTCGCTCCAAACTCTCCAAATGACTACTCCTACCTTATTATGATGATGCCCTAGTTTTGGGCTTGATCGGAAATCAATAGGGGTAAGAAATTGGACAATTCAAGTTCGAAGGTAGTTCGTTCCGAATTGGAGTGGTTGGGGTATTGCATAACTCTAGTGATTGGATTTCCCTCAAAACTCACCAAATGACTCCTCCCACCATATTATGATGATGCCCAAGTTTGGGCTCGATCGGAAATCAATAGGGGTAAGAAATTGGAAAATTCAGGTTCGAAGGCAGTTCGTTCCTTATAGGAGTGGTTGGTGTATTCCGTAATTCTAGCAATCGGATTTCACTCAAAACTCCCCAAATGACTCCCCCACAATATTATGTTGATGTCCAAGTTTTGGGATCGATCGGAAATCAATAGGGGTAAGAAATTGGACAATTCAGGTTCGAAGGCAGTTCGTTCTTTGTAGGAGTGGTGGTGTATTCCGTAATTCTAGCAATCGGATTTCACTCAAAACTCCCCAAATGACTCCTCCCACCATATTATGATGCCCAAGTTTTGGGCTCGATCGGAAATCAATAGGTGTAAGAAATTGGACAATTCAGGCTCAAAGGCAGTTCGTTCCTTATAAGAGTGGCTGGTGTATTCCGTAGTTCTAGCGACTGGATTTCACTCAAAACTCACCAAATGACTCCTCCCACCATAATACGGTGATGGCCAAGTTTTGGGCTCGATCGAAAATCAATAGGGGTAAGAAATTGGACAATTCAGGTTCAAAGGCAGTTCGTTCCTTATAGGAGTGGTTGGTGTATTCCGTAGTTCTAGCGATCAGATTTCACTAAAAACTCACCAATGACTCCTCCCACCATATTATGTTGATGCCCAAGTTTTGGGCCCAATCGGAAATCCATAGGGGGAAGAAATTGGACAATTCAAGTTCGAAGGCAAATCGTTCCGAATTGGAGTGGTTGGGGTATTGCATAGTTCTAGCGATCGGATTTCCCTCAAAACTCACCAAATGACTCCTCCTCCCACCATATTATGATGATGTCCATGTTTGGTCTCAATCGAAAATCCATAGGGGTAAGAAATGGGCAATTCAAGTTCGAAGACAGTTCGTTCCGACTTGAGTGGTTGGTGTATTGCATAGTTCTAGCGATTGGATTTCACTCAAAACTCACCAAATGACTCCTCCCACCTATTATGGTGATGCCCAAGTTTTGGGCTCGATCGGAAATCAATAGGGGTAAGAAATGAAATGGACAATTCAGGTTCAAAGGCGTTCGTTCCTTATAGGAGTGGCTGGTGTATTCCGTAGTTCTGCGATTGGATTTCACTCAAAACTCAGCAAATGACTCCTCCCACCATATTATGATGATGCCCAAGTTTTGGGCTCGATCGGAAATACATAGGGGTAAGAAATTGGACAATTCAAATTCGAAGCAGTTCGTTCCGAATTGAAGTGGTTGGTGTATTGCATAGTTCTAGCAATTGGATTCACTCAAAACTCACCAAATGACTCCTCCCACCATATTATGATGATTCCCAAGTTTTGGGCTCCATCGGAAATCCATAGGGGTAAGAAATTGGACAATTCAAGTTTGATGGCAGTTCGTTCCGAATTGGAGTGGTTGGTGTATTGCATAGTTCTAGCGATTGGATTTCACTCAAAACGCACCAAATGACTCCTCCCACCATATTATGATGATGCCCAAGTTTGGGCTCGATCGGAAATCAAAAGGGGTAAGAAATTGGACAATTAAGGTTCAAAGGCAGTTCGTTCCTTATAGGAGTGTGGTTGGTGTATTCCGTAGTTCTAGCGATTGGATTTCACTCAAAACACACCAAATGACTCGTCCCACCATATTATGATGATGGCCAAGTTTTGGGCTCGATCAGAAATCCATAGGGGTAAGAAATTGGACAATTCAAGTTCGAAGACAGTTCGTTCCGAATTGGAGTGGCTGGTGTATTCCTTAGTTGTAGCGATTGGATTTCACTCGAAACTCACCAAATGACTCCTCCCACCATATATGATGATGGCCAAGTTTTGGGCTTGATCAGAAGTCAATAGGGGTAAGAAATTGTACAATTCAGTTCGAGAAGTTCGTTCCTTATAGGGTGGTGAGTGGTGTTCCGTAGTTCTAGCGATTGGATTTCACTCAAAACCCACCAAAGACTCCTCCCACCATATTATGATGATGCCCAAGTTTTAGGCTCGATCGGAAATCCATAGGGGAAAGAATTGGACAATTCAAGTTCGAAGGCAGTTCGTTCCGAATTGGAGTGGTTGGTGTATTGCATAGTTCTAGCGATTGGATTTCACTCAAAACTCACAAATGACACCTCCCACCATATTACGATGATGCCCAAGTTTTGGGCTCGATCGGAAATCAATAGGGGTAAGAAATTGGACAATTCAGGTTCAAAGGCAGTTTGTTCCTTATAGGAGTGGTTGGCGTTTTTTTTATAGTTCTAGCGATCGGATTTCCCTCAAAACTCACCAAATGACTCCTCCTCCCACCATATTGTGACGATGCCCATGTTTTGGTCTCAATCGAAAATCCATAGGGGTAAGAATTGGGCAATTCAAGTTCGAAGACAGTTCGTTCCGACTTGGAGTGGTTGGTGTATTGCGTAGTTCAAGTGATTGGATTTCACTCAAAACTCACCAAATGACTCCTCCACCATATTATGGTGAGCCCAAGTTTTGGGCACGATCGGAAATCAATAGGGGAAGAAATGGACAATTCAGGTTCAAAGGCAGTTCGTTCCGTATAGGAGTGGTTGGTGTATTCCGTAGTTCTAGTGATCGGATTTCACTCAAAACTCACCAAATGACTCCTCCCACCATATTATGATGATTCCCAAGTTTTGGGCTCGATCGGAAATCAATAGGGGTAAGAAATTGGACATTCAGGTTCAAAGGCAGTTCGTTCCTTATAGGACTGGTTGGTGTATTCGTAGTTCTAGCGATTGGATTTCACTCAAAACACACCAAATGACTCCTCCCTCCATTATGATGATGCCCAAGTTTTGGGCTGGATCGGAAATCCATAGGGGTAAGAAATTGGACAATTCAAGTTCGTAGGCAAGTTCGTTCCGAATTGGAGTGGTGGTTGTATTGCATAGTTCTAGCGATTGGATTTCACTCAAAACTCACCAAATGACTCCTCCCACCATAATATGATGATGCCCATGTTTTGGTCTCAATCGAAAATCCATAGGGGTAAAAAATTGGGCAATTCAAGTTCGAAGACAGTTCGTTCCTTATAGGAGTGGCTGGTGTTCCGTAGTCTAGCGATTGGATTTCACTCAAAACTCACCAAATGACTCCTCCACCATATTATGATGATGCCCAAGTTTTGGGCTCGATCGGAAATACATAGGGTAGAAATTGGACAATTCAAATTCGAAGACAGTTCGTTCCGAATTGGAGTGGTTGGTGTATTGCATAGTTCTAGCAATTGGATTTCACTCAAAACTCACCAATGACTCCTCCCACCATATTATGATGATTCCCAAGTTTTGGGCTCCATCGGAAAATCCATAGGGGTAAGAAATTGGACAATTCAAGTTTGATGGCAGTTCGTTCCGAATTGGAGTGGTTGGTGTATTGCATAGTTCTAGCGATTGGATTTCACTCAAAACGCACCAAATGACTCCTCCCACCATATTATGATGCCCAAGTTTTGGGCTCGATCGGAAATCAAAAGGGGTAAGAAATTGGACATTCAAATTCGAAGACAGTTCGTTCCGAATTGGAGTGGTTGGTTGTGTTGCATCGTTCTAGCAATTGGATTTCACTCAAAACTCACCAAATGACTCCTCCCACCATATTATGATGATGCCCAAGTTTTGGGCTCGATCGGAAATCAATAGGGTAAGAAATTGGACAATTCAGGTTCAAAGGCAGTTCGTTCCATATAGGAGTGGTTGGTGTATTCCGTAGTTCTAGCTATTGGATTTCACTCAAAACTCCCCAAATGACTCCTCCCACCATATTATGATGATGCCCAGTTTTGGGCTCGATCGGAAATCAATAGGGGTAAAATTGGACAATTCAGTTCGAAGACAGTTCGTTCCTTATAGGAGTGGTTGGTGTATTCCGTAGATAAGCGATCGGATGTCACTCAAAACTCACCCAAATTACTCTTCCCACCATATTATGATGATGCCCAAGTTTTCGGCTCGATCGGAAATCCATTGGGTAAGAAATTGGACAATTCAAGTTCGAAGACAGTTCGTTCCGAATTGGAGTGGCTGTGTATTCCTTAGTTGTAGCGATTGGATTTCACTCGAACTCACCAAATGATCCTCCACCATAAATGATGATTACCAAGTTTTGGGCTCGATCGGAAGTCAATAGGGGTAAGAAATTAGACAAATCAGGTTCAAAGACAGTTCGTTCCCTTATAGGAGTGGTTGGTGTTTCCGTAGTTCTTGCGATTGGATTTCACTCAAAACACCCAAATAACTCCTCCCACCATATATGATGATGGCCAAGTTTTGGGCTCGATCAGAAATCCATAGGGGTAAGAAATTGGACAATTCATTCGAAGACTGTTCGTTCCGAATTGGAGTGGCTGGGTATTCCTTAGTTGTAGCGATTGGATTTCACTCGAAACTCACAAATGACTCCTCCCACCATATTATGTTGATGCCCAAGTTTTGGGCTCGATCGGAAATCCATAGGGTAAGAAATTGGGCAATTCAAGTTCGAAGACAGTTCGTTCCGACTTGGAGTGGTTGGTGTATTGCTATTTCTAGCGATTGGATTTCACTCAAAACTCATCAAATGACTCCTCCCACCATATTATGGTGATGCCCAAGTTTTGGGCTCGATCGGAAATCAATAGGGGTAAGAGATTGGACAATTCAGGTTCAAGGCAGTTCGTTCCTTATAGGAGTGGTTGGTGTATTCCGTAGTTTCTAGCGATTGGATTTCACTCAAAACTCACCAAAAGGCTCCTCCCCACCATAATAAGATGATTACCAAGTTTTGGGCTCGATCGGAAGTCAATAGGGGTAAGAATTAGACAAATCAGGTTCAAAGACAGTTCGTTCCGTGTAGGAGTGGTTGGTGTATTCCGTAGTTCTTGCGATTGGATTTCACTCAAAACACCCCCAAATAACCTCACCATATTATGATGATGGCCAAGTTTTGGGCTCGATCAGAAATCCATAGGGGTAAGAAATTGGACAATTCAAGTTCGAAGACAGTTCGTTCCGAATTGGAGTGGCTGTGTATTCCTTAGTTTGTAGCGATTGGATTTCACTCGAAACTCACCAAATGACTCCTCCCACCATATTGTTTATGCCCAAGTTTTGGGCTCGATCGGAAATCCATAGGGGTAAGAAATTGGGCAATTCAAGTTCGAAGACAGTTCGTTCCGAATTGGAGTGGCTGGTGTATTCCTTAGTTGTAGCGATTGGATTTCACTCGAAACTCACCAAATGACTCCTCCCCCATATTATGATGATGCCCAAGTTTGCCTTGATCGGAATCAATAGGGGTAAGAAATTGTACAATGCAGGTTCGAAGGCAGTTCGTTCCTTATAGGAGTGGTTGGTGTATTCCGTAGTTCTAGCTATTGGATTTCACTCAAAACCCACCAAAAGACTCCTCCAGCATATTATGATGATGCCCAAGTTTTAGGCTCGATCGGAAATCCATAGGGGAAAGAAATTGGACAATTCAAGTTCGAAGCAGTTCGTTCCGAATTGGAGTGGTTGGTGTATTGCATAGTTACTAGCGATTGGATTTCACTCAAAACTCACCAATGACACCTCCCACCATTACGATGATGCCCAATTTTGGGCTCGATCGGAAATCATTAGGGGTAAGAAAGGACAATTCAGGTTCAAAGGCAGTTCGTTCCTTATAGGAGTGGTTGGCGTATTCCATAGTTCTAAGCGATCGGATTTCCCTCAAACTCACCAAATGACTACTCCTCCACCATATTATGATGATGCCCATGTTTTGGTCTCAATCGAAATCCATAGGGGTAAGAAATTGGGCAATTCAAGTTCGAAGACAGTCGTTCCGACTTGGAGTGGTTGGTGTATTGCGTTTGTCTAGCGATTGGATTTCACTCAAAACTCACCAAATGACTCCTCCCACCATATTATGGTGATGCCCAAGTTTTGGCTCGATCAGAAATTAATAGGGGTAAGAAATGGGACAATTCAGGTTCAAAGGCAGTTCGTTCCTTATAGGAGTGGTTGGTGTATTCTGTAGTTTCTAGCGATCGTATTTCACTCAAAACTCACCAAATGACTCCTCCCACCATATTATGATGATGCCCAAGTTTTGGCTCGATCGGAAATACATAGGGGTAAGAAATTGGACAATTCAAATTCGAAGACAGTTCGTTCCGAATTGGAGTGGTTCGTGTATTGCATAGTTCTAGCAATTGGATTTCACTCAAAACTCACCAAGACTCCTCCCACCAATTATGATGATTCCCAAGTTTTGGGCTCGATCGGAAATCCATAGGGGTAAGAAATTGGACAATTCAAGTTTGATGGCAGTTCGTTCCGAATTGGTGTGGTTGGTGTATTGCATAGTTTCTAGCGAATGGATTTCACTACAAAACTCACCAAATGACTCCTCCCACCATATTATATGATGGCCAAGTTTTGGGCTCGATCAGAAATCCATAGGGTAAGAAATTGGACAATTCAAGTTTCGAAGATAGTTCGTTCCGAATTGGATGGCTGGTGTATTCCTTAGTTTGTAGCGATTGGATTTCACTCGAAACTCACCAAATGACTCCTCCCACCATATTATGATGATGCCCAGTTTTGGCCTTGATCGGAAATCAATAGGGGTAAGAAATTGTACAATGCAGGTTCGAAGGCAGTTCGTTCCTTATAGGAGTGGTTGGTGTATTCCGTAGTTCTAGCTATTGGATTTCACTCAAAAACCCACCAAAAGACTCCTCCCACCATATTATGATGATTCCCAAGTTTTGGGCTCGATCGGAAATCCATAGGGGTAAGAAATTGGACAATTCAAGTTTGATGGCAGTTCGTCCGAATTGGTGTGGTTGGTGTATTGCATAGTTTTAGCGATTGGATTTCACTCAAAACGCACCAATGACTCTCCCACCATTTATGATGATGCCCAAGTTTTGGGCTCGATCGGAAATCAATAGGGTAAGAAATTGGACAATTCAGGTTCAAAGGCAGTTCGTTCCTTATAGGTGGCTGGTGTATTCCGTAGTTCTAGCATTGGATTTCACTCAAAACTCAGCAAATGACTCCTCCCACCATATTATGATGATGCCCAGTTTTGGGCTCGATTGGAAATCAATTGGGGTAAGAAATCGGACAATTCAAGCTCAAATGCAGTTCGTTCCTTATAGTTGTGGTTGGTGTATTCCGTAGTTCTAGCGATTGGATTTCACTCAAAACTCACCAAATGACTCCTCCCACCATAATATGATGATGGCCAAGTTTTGGGCTCGATCAGAAGTCAATAGGGGTAAGAAATTAGACAATTCAGGTTCGAAGGCAGTTCGTTCCATACAGGAGTGGTTAGTGTATTCGTAGTTCTAGCGATTGGATTTCACTCAAAACTCACCAAATGACTCCTCCCACCATATTATGATGATGCCCAAGTTTTGGGCTCGATCGGAAATCCATAGGGGTAAGAAATTGGACAATTCAAGTTTGGTGGCAGTTCGTTCCGAATTGGAGTGGTTAGTGTATTGCGTAGTTCTAGCGATTGGATTTCACTCAAAACACACCAAATGACTCCTTCCACCATATTATGATGATGCCCAAGTTTTGGGCTCGATCAGAAATCAATAGGGGTATGAAATTGGACAATTCAGGTTCAAAGGCAGTTCGTTCGTTATAGGAGTGGTTGGTGTATTCCGTAGTTCTAGCGATTGGATTTCACTCAAAACTCACCAAATGACTCCTCCCGCCATCACTACAATAAAATAGGCATTAGTTGACACTTCATAGTTGACGTTTCTTGAAAAAACCATCAACTATTCTACAAAGCTTTGACGTTTTTAGAAAACGTCAACTATATTCCCGTTTTCCTTGACATTTTGTGGAAAGTGTCAGCTAATGCAACATAGCTTTGACGTTTTTTCCAAAACGTCAGGTAAAACACTATTTTGTTGACATTTTTAAAACCGTCAGTTACCATTCCAAAAGAACCGACAATTAATCTTTTTTTTTTTTTTTTAATGTAAGAAGAAAACCCTAAGTACTATGCGGTTCCATTTTTCTCCCTTCTCTTTCATTGTCTTGCGCCGCCCAACCTTTTCTTTTTCTCAAGATCACTGTGTCGCACAATCGTCTCTCTGCTCTCAATCTCTCGCTCAATTCTTCTATGTTCTCCTTAATCATCTTTCCGCTCTTACTCTTGCTCAAGATCTCCAGTTTCTTTCCAATTTTTCTGTTGGTATCTTTGGGTTTTCAGCCACTCTAAGCAGATTGCAAAACCCACAAATCAGCATCAACGAGAGCACAACCCCTACCAAACACTAGCTTCAACTCGACCACTCAGACCCCGATAAACACCAGTATCCATAACCATTTCACAACCATCTGCAAAATCACAAAAAAGACCCGACACCCGCTTCGATCGGAGACCCTAGCTTCACGAGCGGCAGTGGAACCCATGAAATATGGTGTTGGTGATCGATTCGACTGCAGACAGAGGAGATGAGATGAAGGACATGGTGTTGGAGAATCTTTCTTGCTCTGGTTCACGGCATCCCGGAATCGAGTTTTTCCTATGTCAACTGCAAACTGAGGTGCGTTTCTTCATCACTTTTTAGAATTTGAGGTCGTTTTCTTTGAAATCTAGTATATACACCAGAATGGATTCGATCTCTTTTATGTATTTGGGTTCATTTTATTTAAAAGTTCCAAGTCTGAAAACATGAATCTGATACAGATTTAATTTGTTTTCTATATTTGGATCGTTTTTAATTGAGTATTGGATTCTAGTATGGGTTTTATGGTTCTTATTGGTCATTTCTTTCTCTCTCCTGCCTTGGATGCTAGTAAAAATTATTCCTTAGTGCTGCAATTTTCTATGAATTGCTTGATTTTCATTTCTAGGAATTTTAAGGAGTCAATTTCTTGTTTTGTCTTCAATTCCTTGTTTATGGGTTTTTATGTTTTCTTTTATGTTGTTCATTTTCGTATTTATTTTTGACTGGTGAGAAGCTGGTTCTAGCCTGGCTTTTGGCTAGTTCTTGTGTCTTGATGGCCACCCAGTTCTTGTGTCTTGCTGTCTGGGCTTTTGGCTCTGTTTGTATTCTATATACTTGTTGGAGATCCATACAACTGGTTCTTTCTACTTGAGTTCTCTAAATTTCGCAATCAATGGAAAGGTCACTGAATGTGTCCCTTAGTTCAAAAAGATAGAAAGTTTCTTGAAAGAGTGGAATATTGGGATCTCGGACAAGAGGCAACTATTTCTTACCATCTCAAATGTTTTAAAAGAACACAAAAGGTATGTTATGCTATGTGGAAATTGTGAACTATAATATTTTTTGTATGTGTACGCCCCTGTTCAAATGGTTTGAGGAATAATTGATTAATTTTTGTGTTGTATTTTCAGCTTGGCAAAGGAGTCTTTCAAATTCCTAAGCAAGAGTACTTAGCTACTTTTGCTGTTGAAGATGCATATATATTGAGTGAAGCCAAGGAGGAAACTGTGCGCACAATTGTGGAATTTGTGAAGGCCCCTGACTTGTTTCAGGTATTATAAGGTGGAATTTAAAGATTATTTTTGCTAATTTAGTGGTCTACATTTCTGATGCATGCTTATCCTTGTTTACTTGTGTTACATCGTTTAAAAATATAGGTTTTTCTTTAAAAAAATCTCTTCATGTATGTACAGAAGAAGCTCTAATAGCATTGTTGAAAGTAAAAGTTGCAGCTTCTCATGTGAGTGACTTGGCTTTAGAAATATTTCTAACTGTTCTAGACATTTGAGTGAACTTTGCTTTATAAATATTTATACTTCATGATTTCTAACTTTCTGTTTAAATGTGCATCAACATGCTGCCATAAATGTGTACATTTGATTATTGGTCAATTGATATCTTTATCAATCTCTATTCAACCCCATGTAAGTAAATGTTAATCCTAGTAACAGATTAGAGTAAAATATGCATTGTGCTCTTATATCCTTTCACATATACTTTCATGTGACTGATCTTTTGTATGAGACTTGTATTTCATTATTTAGGTGCACTGATTTCTCTGTTTGATTATTTCAATACTAGGCTATCATTCAATACTTTTGATCATAGAACTTCTTTGCTTGATTATCTTTGTTAACTTTACATTATTTAAATATCAAAGAATATGTATGTTTAACAAAGTGAGGACTTAACAGGTTCATAATCTCAGCATTATATATATTATTAAAGATTAGAGATTATTAAGGCATAATCTGAATTCTGCTTAGTCTTAGTTCCATCGACATTTATTAACTTGTTAATTCATACGTTTACATCTTAGCAGATTGATGTGATTAGTGCGGGCTCATACCAAAAGGCAATCTTAGGCTCATCAAGCAAAGTCAAGCTTCCAAGTGACAAGTTCTATATAGATCAATTTGTTTATTTCCCTATGTTTATATGTTTTTAATATCGTTTGCCCAGATAGTTGACATGTTATAACATTTTTTTAGTACTTAAATTTATATATACAATAATTTTATTTTAGTGGATGTGAGATTTCAGTTTCTTGTTTTATGTAATTATTTAGCAATTTAATTATTTCTTTGTACCTTTGTTTATGAAGCTTTAATTTTTTTTTCTTCAGTCATACTATTCTTGACGGCTAAAAACCATAAGAAACAACTCTCAAGTAAAAAATATATATATTTGTTGACAGTTAAAAAGCGTCAAGAGAACGAGATTGTGACGTTTCATAACCGTCAGGAAACATTAAATCGTGATGGATAATAAGCGTCAAGTATGGGGGTACCCCTTTCCTGACAGTGGCATCCGTGACGCTTTCCGAGCCGTCAATTAATGGTTATCGTGACGCTTTTTAGCCGTCAACAAGGGTGTTTTTCTTGTACTGCATATTATGATGATGCCCAAGTTTTGGGCTCGTCGGAAATCCATAGGGGTAAGAAATTGGGCAATTCAAGTTCGAAGACAGTTCGTTAAGACTTGGAGTGGTTGGTGTATTGCATAGTTCTAGCGATTGGATTTCACTCAAAACTCACCAAATGACTCCTCCCACCATATTATGGTGATGCCCAAGTTTTGGGCTCGATCGGAAATCAATAGGGGTAAGAAATGGGACAATTCAGGTTCAAAGGCAGTTCGTTCCTTATAGGAGTGGTTGGTGTATTCCGTAGTTCTAGCGATCGGATTTCACTCAAAACTCACCAAATGACTCCTCCCACCATATTATGATGATGCCCAAGTTTTGGGCTCGATCGGAAATACATAGGGGTAAGAAATTGGACAATTCAAATTCGAAGACAGTTCGTTCCGAATTGGAGTGGTTGGTGTATTGCATCGTTCTAGCAATTCGATTTCACTCAAAACTCACCAAATGACTCCTCCCACCATATTATGATGATGCCCAAGTTTTGGGTTCGATTGGAAATCAATAGGGCTAAGAAATTGGACAATTCAGGTTTAAAGGCAGTTCGTTCCATATAGGAGTGGTTGGTGTGTATTCCGTAGTTCTAGCGATTGGATTTCACTCAAAACTCCCCAAATGACTCCTCCCACCATATTATGATGATGCCCAAGTTTTGGGCTCGATCGGAAATCCATAGGGGTAAGAAATTGACAATTCAGGTTCGAAGGCAGTTCGTTCCTTATAGGAGTGGTTGGTGTATTTCATAGTTCTAGCGATTCGATTTCACTCAAAACTCACCAAATGACTCCTCCCACCATATTCTGATGATGCCCAAGTTTTGGGCTCGATGGGAAATCAATAGGGGTAAGAGATTGGACAATTCAGGTTCAAAGGCAGTTCGTTCCTTATAGGAGTGGTTGGTGTATTCTATAGTTTCTAGCGATTGGATTTCACTCAAAACTCACCAAAGACTCCTCCCACCATAATATGATGATACCAAGTTTTGGGCTCGATCGGAAGTCAATAGGGGTAAGAAATTAGACAAATCAGGTTCAAAGACAGTTCGTTCCTTATTGGAGTGGTTGGTGTATTCCGTAGTTCTAGCGATTGGATTTCACTCAAAACTCACCAAATGACTCCTCCCACCAAAATATGATGATGGCCAAGTTTTGGGCTCGATCAGAAGTCAATATTGGTAAGAAATTAGACAATTCAGGTTCAAAGGCAGTTCGTTCCATGTAGGAGTGGTTGGTGTATTCCGTAGTTCTAGCGATTGGATTTCACTCAAAACTCACCAAATGACTCCTCCCACCTATTATGATGATACGCAAGTTTTGGGCTCGATCAGAAATCCATAGGGGTAAGAAATTGAACAATTCAAGTTTGATGGCAGTTCGTTCCGTATTCGAGTGGTTAGTGTATTGCATAGTTCTAGCGATTGGATTCCACTCAAAACACACCAAATGACTCCTCACCTATTATGATGATGCCCAAGTTTTGGGCTCGATCGGAAATCATAGGGGTAAGAAATGGACAATTCAGTTTGATGGCAATTCGTTCCGAATTGGAGTGGTTGGTGTGTTGCATAGTTCTGGCGATTCGATTTCACTCAAAAGTCACCAATGACTCCCCACCATATTATGATGATGCCCAAGTTTTGGGCTCGATCGGAAATCAATAGGGGTATGAAATTGGACAATTCAGGTTCAAAGGCAGTTCGTTCCGATTGGAGTGGTTGGTGTATTGCATAGTTCTAGCGATTGGATTTCACTCAAAACTCACCAAAATGACTCCTCCCACCATAATATGATGATGCCCAAGTTTTGGGCTCGATCGGAAATCAATAGGGGTAAGAAATTGGACAATTAAGGTTCGAACGCAGTTCGTTTCTTATAGGAGTGGTTGGTGTATTCCATAGATCAAGCGATCGGATTTCACTCAAAACTCACCAAATTACTCTTCTCACCATATTATAATGATGCCCAAGTTTTGGGCTCGATCGGAATCCATTGGGGTAAGAAATTGGACAATTCAAGTTCGAAGGCAGTTCGTTCCGAATTGGAGTGGTTGGTGTATTCATAGTTCTAGCGATTCGATTTCACTCAAAAACTCACAAATGACTCGTCCCACCATATTATGATGATGCCCAAGTTTTGGGCTCGATGGGAAATCAATAGGGGTAAGAGATTGGACAATTCAGGTTCAAAGGCAGTTCGTTCCTTATAGGAGTGGTTGGTGTATTCTGTAGTTCTAGCGATTGGATTTCACTCGAAACTCACCAAAACACTCCTCCCACCATAATATGATGATTCCAAGTTTTGGGCTCGATCGGAAGTCAATAGGGGTAAGAAATTAGACAAATATGGTTCAAAAACAGTTCTATCCTTATTGGAGTGGTTGGTGTATTCCGTGTTTAGTTCTAGCGATTGGATTTCACTCAAAACTCACCAAATAACTCCTCCCACATAATATGATGATGGCCAAGTTTTGGGCTCGATCAGAAGTCAATATTGGTAAGAAATTCGACAATTCAGGTTCAAAGGCAGTTCGATCCATATAGAGTGGTTGGTGTATTCCGTAGTTCTAGCGATTGGATTTCACTCAAAACTCACCAAATGACTCCTCCCACCATATTTTGATGATTCCCAAGTTTTGGGCTCGATCGGAAATCCATAGGGGTAAGAAATTGGACAATTCAAGTTTGATGGCAGTTTGTTCCGAATTGGAAGTGGTGTTAGTGTATTGCATAGTTCTAGCGATTGGATTTCACTCAAAACACACCAAATGACTCCTCCCACCATATTATGATGATGCCAAGTTTTGGGCTCGATCGGAACATCAATAGGGGAAAGAAATTAGACAATTCAGGTTCAAGGCAGTAGTCGTTCCTTATAGGAGTGGTTGGTGTATTTTGTAGTTCTAGAGATTGGATTTCACTCAAAACTCACCAAACGACCCCGCCCACCATATTATGATGATGCCCATGTTTTGGGCTCGATCGGAAATCAATAGGGGAAAGAAATTGGGACAATTCAGGTTCCAAGGCAGTTCTTTCCTTATAGGAGTGGTTGGTGTATTCTGTAGTTCTAGCGATTGGATTTCACTCAAAACTCACCAAATGACTCCTCCCACATTATTATGATGATGCCCAAGTTTGGGCTCGATCGGAAATCAATAGGGGTAGAAATTGGACAATTCAGGTTCAAAGGCAGTTCGTTCCGAATTGGGGTGGTTGGTGTATTGCATAGTTCTAGCGATTGGATTTCACTCAAAACTCACCAATGACTCCTCCCACCATAATATTATGATGCCCCTTTTTTGGTATCGATCGGAAATCAATAGGGGTAAGAATTGGACAATTCAGGTTCAAAGGCAGTTCGTTCCTTATAGGAGTGGTGTATTCCGTAGATCAAGCGATCGGATTTCACTCAAAACTCACCAAGTGACTCCTCCCACCATATATGTTGATGCCCAAGTTTTGGCTCGATCGGAAATCCATAGGGGTAAGAAATTGGACAATTCAAGTTCGAAAAACAGTTCGTTCCGAATTGGAGTGGTTGGTTGTATTGCATAGTTCTAGCAATTGGATTTCACTCAAACTCACCAAATGACTCCTCCCACCATATTATGATGATGCCCAAGTTTTGGGCTCATCGGCAATCAATAGGGGTAAGAAAATTGGACAATTCAGGTTCAAAGGCAGTTCGTTGCTTATAGGAGTGGCTGGTGTATTCCGTAGTTCTAGCGATTGGATTTCACTCAAAACTCACCAGATGACTCCTCTCACCGTTATTTGTTGATGCCCAAGTTTTGTGCTCTATCGGAAATATATATGGGTAAGAAATTGGACAATTCAGGTTTAAAAGGCTGTTCGTTCCTTATAGGAGTGGTTGCTGTATTCCGTAGTTCTAGCGATTGGATTTCACTCAAAACTTATCAAACGACTCCTCCCACAATATTATGATGATGCCCAAATTTTGGGCTCGATCGGAAATCAATAGGGTAAGAAATTGGACAATTCAAGTTCGAAGGCAGTTCGTTCCTTATAGGAGTGGTTGGTGTATTCCGTAGTTCTAGCGATTAGATTTCACTCAAACTCACCAAATGAGTCCTCCACCTATTACGATGATGCCCAGTTTTGGGCTCGATCGGAAATAAATAGGTGTTAGAAATTGGACAATTCAAGTTCAAAGGCGCGTTTGTTCCGAATTGGAGTGGTTGGTGTATTGCATAGTTCTAGCGATTAGATTTCACTCAAAACTCACCAAATGAGTCCTCCCACCATATTACGATGATGCCCAAGTTTGGGCTCGATCGGAAATCAATTGGGGTAAGAATGGACAATTCAAGTTCAAAGGCAGTTCGTTCCTTATAGGTGGTTGTTGTATTCCGTAGTTCTAGGGATTGGATTTCACTCAGAACTCACCAAATGACTCCTCCCACCATATTATGATGATGCCCAAGTTTGGGCTCGAACGGAAATCAATAGGGTAAGAAATTGGACAATTTAGGTTCAGAGGCAGTTCGTTTCTTATGGAGTGGCTGGTGTATTCCGTAGTTCTAGTGATTGGATTTCACTCAAAACTCACCGAATGACGCCTCCCCACCATATTATGATGATGCCCAAGTTTTGGGCTCGATCGGAAATTAATAGGGGTAAGAATTGGACAATTCAGTTTCAAGGCATTCGTTCCTTATAGGAGTGGCTAGTGTATTCCTAGTTCTAGCGATTGGATTTCACTCAAAACTCACCAAATGACTCCTCCTACCATATTATGATGATGCCAAGGTTTGGGCTCGATCCGAAATCAATAGGGGTAAGAAATCTGACAATTCAGTTCATAGGCTGTTCGATCCTTATAGGAGTGGTTGCTGTATTCCAGTTCTATCGATTGGAATTCACTCAAAACTCACCAAATGACTCCTCCCACCATATTATGATGATGCCCAACTTTTGGGCTCGATCGGAAATCAATAGGGGTAAGAAATCTGACAATTCAGGTTCATAGGATGTTCGATCCCTATAGGAGTGGTTGCTGTATTCCGTAGTTCTAGCGATTGGAATTCACTCAAAACCACCAATGCCTCCTCCCACCATATTATGATGATGCCCAAGTTTTGGGCGCGATCGAAAATCAATAGGGGTAAGAAATTGGACAATTCGGGTTCGAAGGCAGTTCGTTCCTTATAGGTGGGGTGTATTTATGTCATTCTAGCGATTGGATTTCACTCAAAACTCACCAAATGACTCCTCCCACCACAATATTTGATGCCCAATGTTGGGCTCGATCGGAAATCCATAGGGTAAGAATTGGACACTTCAAGTACGACGGTAGTTCGTTCCGAATTGGAGGTGCTTGAGTATGTATAGTTCTAGAGATATGATTTCACTCAAAACTCATCCAAATGACTCGTGCACCATATTATGATGACGCCCATGTTTTGGGCTCGATCGAATTCATATGGGTAAAATTTGTACAATTCATGTTCAAAGGCAGTCCGTTGCTTATAGGAGTGGCTGGTGTATTCCGTAGATCAAGCGATCGAATTTCACTCAAAAACTCCAACTGACTCCTCCCACCATTGTGATGATGCCCAAGTTTTGGGCTCGATCCGAAATCCATATGGGTAAGAATTGACAATTCAGGGTTCAAAGCAGTTCGTTCCTTATAGTGGTTGCTGTATTCCGTAGTTCTGCGATATGATTTCACTCAAAACCATCAAAATGACTCGTTGCACCCATATTATGATGACGCCCAAGTTTTGGGCTCGATCGGAACATCATTGGGGTAGAAGAATTGGACAATTCAGGTTCAAAGGCAGTTCGTTGTTATAGGAGTGGCTGGTGTATTCCGTAGTTCTAGCGATGGATTTCACTCAAACTCACCAAATGAGTCCTCCCACCATATTATGTGATGCCCAAGTTTGGGCTCGATCAGAAATCATAGGGGTAAGAAATTGGACAATTTCAAGTTTCGAAGGCAGTTCGTTCTGAATTGGAGTGTTGGTGTATTGCATTCTAGCGATTCGATTTCACTCAAAAGTCACCAAATGACTCCTCCAACCTATTATGATGATGCCCCAAGTTTTGGGCTCGATCTGAAATCAATAGGGGGTATGAAATGGACAATCGGTTCAAAGGCAGTTCGTTCTGCATTGGACTGGTTGGTGTGTTGCATAGTTCTAGCGATTCGATTTCACTCAAAGTCACCAAAATGACTCCTCCAACCATATTTGATGATTCCCAAGTTTTGGGCTCGATCAGAAATCAATAGGGGTATGAAATTGGACAATTCAGGTTCAAAGGAGTTCTTTCTTATGGAGTGGTTGGTGTATTCCGTAGTTCTAGCGATTGGATTTCACTCAATTACTCACCAAATGACTCCTCCCACCCATATTATGATGATACCCAAGTTTTGGGACTCGATCGGAAATCATAGGGGTAAGAAATTGGACAATTCAGGTTCAGGGCAGTTCGTTCCTTATAGGAGTGGTTGGTGTATTCCGTAGTTCTAGCGATTGGATTTCACTCAAAACTCACCGAATGACTCCTCCCATCGTATTTTGATGATTCCCAAGTTTTAGGCTCCATCGGAAATCAATAGGGGTAATAAATTGGAGAATTCAAGTTCGAGGCAGTTCGTTCCGAATTGGAGGGGTTGGTTGTTATTGCGTAGTTCTGGCGATTGGATTTCACTCAAAACTCACAAAATGACTCCGCTCCACATATTATGATGATGCCCCCAGTTTTGGGCTCGATCAGAAATCAATAGGGGTATGAAATTGGACAATTCTGTTCAAAGGAAGTTTTTTCTTTATTTGGAGTGGTTGGTGTATTCCGTAGTGCTAGCGATTGGATTTCACTCAATACTCACCAAATGACTCCTCCACCATATTATGATGATACCCAAGTTTTGGGCTCGATCGGAAATCACTAGGGGTAAGCAATTGGACATTCAGGTTCAGAGGCAGTTCGTTCCTTATGGAGTGGTTGGTGTATTCCGTAGTTCTAGCGATTGGATTGCCCTCAAAACTCACCAAATGATGCTCCCACCATATTGATGATGCCCAAGTTTTGGGCTCGATCGGAACTCAATAGGGGTAAGAAATTGGGGACAATTCAGGTTCAGAGGCAGTTCGTTCCTTATCGGAAGTGGTTGGTTATTCCGTAGTTCTAGCGATTGGATTTCACTCAAAACTCACCAAATGACTCCTCCCCCGCCATATTCTGATCATGCCCATTTTGGGGTCGATCGGAATCCATAGGGGTAAGAAAATTTGACAATTCAAGTTCGAAGGAAGTCGTTCCGAATTGGAGTGGTTGGTGTATTCGTAGTTCTAATCGATTGGATTTCACTCACAAACTCACAAATGACTCCTCCCACCATATATAGATGATGCCCCACAGTTTTGGGCCCGATTGGAAATCCATAGGGGTAAGAAAATGGACAATACACGTTCGAAGGCAGTTCGTTCCGAATTGGAGTGGTTGGTGTAGCATAGTTCTAGCGATTGGATTTCACCCAACACTCACCAAATGACTCCTCCCCACCATATTATGACGATGACAAGTTTTGGCTCGGTCGGATATCCATAGGGGTAAGAATTGGACAATTCATGTTCGAAGAGTTCGTTCCGATTGGAAGTGGTTGGTGTATTGCGTAGTTCTAGCGATTGGTTTTCACTCAAAACTCACCAAATGACTCCCACCATATTCTGATGATGCCCAAGTTTTGGGTTCCATCGGAATTCAATAGGGGTAAGAAATTGGACAATTCAGGTTCAAGGCAGTTCGTCCTTATAGGAGTGGCTGGTGTTCCGTAGTTCTAGCGCTTTGGATTTCACTCAAAACTCACCAATGGACTACTCCCACCATATTATGCGATTGCCCAAGTTTTGGGCTCGATCGGAAATCCATAGGGGTAAGAATTGGACAATTCAGTTCGAAGGCAGTTCGTCCCTATAGGAGTGGTTGGTGTATTCCGTAGTCTAGCGACTGGATTCACTCAAAAACTCACCAAATGACTCCTCCCACCATATTATGATGATGCCCAAGTTTTGGGCTCGATCGGAAATCCGTAGGGTTAAGAAATTGGACAATTCAAGTTCGAAGGCAGTTCATTCTGAATTGGAGTTGGTGTATTGTATAGTTCTAGCTATCGATTTCACTCAAAAGTCACCAAATGACCTCCAACCATATTATGAAGATGCCCAAGTTTGGGCTCGATCGGAAATCAATAGGGGTATGAAAATTTGACAATTCAGGTTCAAAGGCAGTTCGTTCTGAATTGGAGTGGTTGGTGTATTCCGAATTGGAGTGGCTGGTGTATTCCGTAGTTCTAGCGATTGGATTTCACTCAAAACCACTATGCCAAATTTCACTTTTAGCAACACTAGATAGGCATCGATAAAGAGGGAAATCGATGCTATTAGTAGATGAGGCATCAATTTCATTAATAACGATACTAAACAAATATAAAGACATCAGCGCGCATTTTTGTTTATTTTTTACGATGCTTTTATTCCGCTTAGCGTCAAACATAAATACAGATGCCTAAAGTGATTAGTTTTTTTTCTTACGACAGGGTCATTTTTTGTTGATATACCTCTGATGCCTAAAGTCTGAGTCAACGCCCTAGCCCAAATTTTTACTCTCCCTCGCAAACTCTCTCTGAAACTTCAGCTCCCTCTCAAACTTTAGCCCCAATTCTTCCAACTCCCTCTCAATTTTTTCACTCCTCTAAAACTGTAAAAATTCATCTCCTAAATAAAACTCTCTCTTTCTTCTCTCTCCTCCATCACTGACCCACGAAATCTAAACTCTAACCATCCCTCAAGCCTCATGGCCGAAGTCTCTCTCTCTCTCTCTCTCTCTCTCTCTCTCCTCTCTCTCTTCATCAGTAACATTTAGGGCTGGGCATCCGAGGACCGCCCTCGCGATGTCACACGCCACTGCACAGACGCAAACCATTAGCTCGCTCTGATTTGGAGTTGCTCATCTTCGATATCTGCAATCGGGTAATTGAGTTCCCTTTTTGTCCTTGTTACTGAAGATTAGGGATTAATTTTCATTTGGGTTATGTTTGATTTGTAGCTTATTTATATCTTCGATTTTCTTTATATGAATTCTTGTGTATAACCTAAATTGTAAATTTTTACAAAGGCAGAACAGATAAAGGGTTTTGGAATGGTACAAATCTCCTGGGTGTATTTATTTATTTATTTCTGTTCTTTGTATTTTCTGTTTTTTTTTTGTCTTGCCATTTTGTTAATCTTGTGTGTTATTTCACCTTCAGAAGGGAGATAAAGTACTATGAGAGTCTAACTGAAGAAGAGACATGCATGTGTACATGTATACTATTTATTTTTAGAATCAGAGGAAGATGAGAAAGTACTATGAGTATTGGGTTATCTTTATCACTTCTAAACAGTCCAAACTGAGCTCAATACAACTTGTCTATCTAACTTTAGTTAAAGTTTTCTACTTGAAGAATCATACGTATTGAGTTTTCAAGTTTTCTACCTGGTATAATATTTATTGTTACTGTAATTATACATGTGTTTCTCATGAGGTCCCATTTTGGTGATGGATAGACAAGCGTGAGGAGATGGAGGACTCATGAGCCAGAGCTACATCCTTACTTTGTACTTGGAGATTTATGGGAGTCTTTCAAGGACTGGAGTGCGTACGGTGCATGGGTCACAAAATGTGAGTGACTCTGTTATCTAGTACTATGTTCCTTATTTGTCTGCTTTCAGCTCTATGTAGACCCATCAAAGCCCTACACAAGAATAAGGTCAACAATATCGTAAACACGAGACTTTCAATCAATTTAGTCTATGTGATTTTTCTGCTTAAGCACTCTGGATTTTTTATGTTTGCAGCTGCTAACTCTGGAGCAATGTTCATTCCTTAATGTTTCTGTTCATCCTTTATTGTGTCTAGTTTATGGGTTGACATAAATGTCATTTTGTGGGGAAAATCTTGAGAAAATTTGAATTTAGTGACTGAAGCAGATGGAGCATGCTATGCATTTTGGTGTGATTAATTTTTTTTATTATCATTGTTGGATTCC
The DNA here is from genome assembly GCA_005406145.1 of Prunus yedoensis. Lineage (NCBI taxonomy): Eukaryota > Viridiplantae > Streptophyta > Magnoliopsida > Rosales > Rosaceae > Prunus > Prunus yedoensis. The sequence goes on from BJCG01002499.1 coordinate 234,130, forward strand.
TTGCACTTCTATTGAGGTTATTATATATGATCTCTTTGTTGAGTCACTCTCTGAGATTTAGTTGCCTACTTTCCCTGATTACATCTGTCTATTACAATGTCCTGAAATCTTGATTGTATTTGTATGTTACAATGTTCTGTTAATGTCTTCATTTACTGGCCCTTCACTTGTAGCTTAAAAACTGTTTTACAAAATCCACCATTTCTTTGAATGGAATGGTCAAGGCGATTGTGGATACCACTTGGTTGGTTGGGTTACAATTTGTTTTAAATGTTGCTGAATCTTGCAGTATATGGGGAAAATGGAGGTGATAATAGGCAGTGGGAAAGATGTAAAATTAGGCTTGTGAAGTAGAATTATGGGGGTTGGTCCCCATATACTGCAAGGAAAGGGAAATTTGTGGGAATTATGCTAGCTATTGGATAAATTTGGGTTGGTCCCCATGTGTTTTTTCTTTCTGCCCATGCAATATAAGTATTATGTATTGTAACAGTACGTTTTAGAAATTTATTTATATAATAATAACTAAAATCCCTAGAATATAACATTTTAAGGATTACCATTATCCTATTATCCTGAGATATACGAGAGCTGTGTTGATAAGTCTACTAAGACATTAGTTTCTTGTCTTTCTTAGAGAGGTGTTGCTTCAGAGTCTTTCCTTGGTTCTAGTTTCCTGTTTTTTAAGCAGTGTTTGCTCTTGTTGTTTAGTCGAGGACAACTTGTCCTCTTGATTATCAATACAATCGTTTCTATAAAAAAAAATGATAGTATTTCTTTTAGCAACTACTAAGGGTGCAGCAATCCATTGTGAAGTTCTTATTGTTATTATAATTATTATGAGAGAGAGAGAGAGAGCTGGACATGAAACTAACTGTTGAAAATTTTCAGATGAGCGCCTTTCTGTAGCATTTTAAAAGTTCTCATTCTTTCCCCCTATTTACTAGAGTGAAGAGGGTAAAAATTTTGTTTAAGGTTTAGGTGGTGGATCTTTTCCGACCTGTTTTTTGTGTGTAATTTGGCACTCTGTTTTATTATTATTATTAAAGCCCTATCACTGACAAAATATTATCTGAAAATGAATGTTTAGATGTTGGTATTTCAATATTGAGAGATTTTTGTATCCAAAGGCACATTTGACAAAGGTAACCTCTGACCTCTGAGAAATATGCTTCTCATGTGTTGACTACTCTGTTCAACCATCTAACACCTGAGATGTTCTTGTGAAGACAGAAGCCCACTGAAAGGAAGGCTTGAAACTTGCAAAGAGAGTAATTCCTATTCACTTATTTTTATATTTACGTTCTTTTTATGTTTTTGGGTGGAAGAAGGGGGATGGAATTCTAACCTGCTTACACACATTAGTCCAACTTACAATGTGTCTAGAATTGATTTGTTGTGTTGTTTTTGTTTTTGTGCCAAATTTGTCTCTAAATGCATCCCTAATTCTTCTTATTATGTTTTTCTTCTTTTTGTTCTCACTTGATATGCTGAGGTCTGGTTGCATATGGTTCACCATTGACTCTTATCTTACTCTTAACAGAAAATTTTGGCTTACTCTCTACTCCATCACATAATCATTTCCTTCTATTTGAAACATGTGGGACTATTTAATGACTTCTTGTTATCTAATTAGATTGGTTGACAAATTCTGTTTTTTTGGTAGTTCGGTTTGTTTTAATATGAACCTTGTGTGTTTTTTTCAGCAATGTGCCTCTGTTTTTTGTCTAGTTAGGTCTGTGTAAATTGAGAACAAAAAATGCTAGTTTGCTTGTCCAACTCTCTACCCCATCACATGATCATTTAATTGCTAGTTTAAATGAAGTGGGATCCAATTAATGACTTCTTGTTATCTAATTAGATTGATTGACCCATTAGACTTTTCTTGTTCACCATATGATTTCGTAATTTGCATATGGTTCATTTGAAGTGACAACAATCTTATGCAAATTTCGTACCTTGCACTTTTTAAACTTATGTTCATATTTTGTGTTACATTCTATGTGTTTTTTTTCTTCCAGTATAGAGCTAGAGGAAGGACACGTACACCCAAATGGAATTGGATGAGGTGCGAGAAGAATTGGCGAGTCATGTCCAAGAATGGTTTTGATTAAGCTAAACATTCCTTCATTTTACATATCTGTCTAGCTAGTATTTTGCTTACGCCTAGACAAGTGTGGATTAACTTTGGTGTAGGGTTGGTAAATTTGTGATTGGATGTGACAAGTATGGATCATTCAAGTATTTTTTCTTATATATATATCTATAGACAATTATGGATATATTGAAATTACTGTTATATCATGTATTTTTTTTATGAGCAATGGCAACACAACATGATTGGAAATGAGGCCTTATTAAATACTATTATAGTAACTAAGTAAAGTGTGATGTGAAACAAGCAAAATACCTACCCTTTCCTTACATAAATGATGCCTATTGTTTATAACAACTTTAGTTTTCAGAAATAACTGAAGTTGAAAAATAAAACAACAACAGACATCTATATCACTGATGCCAAAATGAGAAGTAGCATCATCATTTATATAACCACAGCACTATTGGAGGCTTTTCATGTCTGCAAAATAAAAAAAGCGATGATGTATAACATAATTCACCAACACCATTATTTGTTCTACGATGTTGTAATTGGTAATATGCATCGATAGTAGATATCACTGATGCTGTTAGACCTCTTTAGCCTCTCCCTTTTGAACGTACTGATGCTGTTTAGGTTTAAGCGTCAGAAGTCAACCTTTTTTTGGCACTCGGGAATCATTTAGGCATCGGAGTTTACTTGATATCGATGTAGTAAGTGATAAACAGCGACGGAGAATACCGTTGCCTACTAGGAATAGGCAACAGTCACCAACTACCACGGTATTTATGTGTACTAGGCAACGGATTTTATCCGTTGCTAAAGCCCTTTTTGGCATAGTGAACTCACCAATGACTCCTCCCACCATATTATGATGATTGCCCAAGTTTTGGGCTCGATCGGAAATCCATAGGGGTAAGAAATTGGACAATTCAAGTTCAGAAGGCCTTCGGAATTGGAGTGGTTGGTTATTGCATAGTTCTAGCTATTCGATTTTCACTCAAAAGTCACCCAACGACTCCTCCACCCATATTATGCAGATGCCCAAGTTTTGGGCTCGATCGGAAATCATAGGTTAATATGAAATTGGACAATTCAGGTCAAAGGCAGTTCGTTCTGAATTGGATGGTTTTGTGTATTGCAAGTTCTAGCGATCGATTTCACTCAAAGTCACCAAATGATCCTCCACCATTACGCTGATGCCCAAAGTTTTGGGCTCGATCGGAGTCAATAGGG